>JACMIG010004559.1:0-10030 GCA_014805385.1 Levipalatum texanum
GGCTAATCTCATCTAAAAATATTATAAAAACACGCCCGCGGGGGGGGGGGGGGGGGCGGGCGCCCCCCCCCCAAACCCCCCTAGCGGCTCTCGCGCGGACAGTTTATGCGCATTCAGTATTGCCCATCTCACCAATGCCAAAAAATACGTGAACCAGAGTTCCCATGAGAGCAGATAGTGCGCGTCGTGTTCCTCCTTTCTGTCGTTCGACTTTGGGGACATATCAACATGTACTCCCTCTAACACTTTGGTGACCTCTTCGTCGCTCTCCATCACGCCGAATCCTGCAATTGGTCTGGATTCGCTCCCGCTAATTCAATAGTCGTTATCAAACAATTCATCGTTAGACAGAAATGAAATAAACAGAAAAATCGAGGAGAATTGTGAAGATGGCAAAACGTTTCGCAAAAATTGATTGAGATCCGTAAGTTTCGTAGGGTTTCGAAATCGATAAAATACAAAATATGCAATAGATCGTAATCGATAAGATAGAGAGGAATCACATATAAAATCATTCCGATTCACAAGCTTAAAAAGAAGATACAATACAATTATCTGGCCCGAACCAAGATTTTACATTTCAATCGCCCGGAGCATACATGTGATGAAAAGCGGCCGTCTTATATTCACCGCCATATCAGCGGGGCTCATTTGATAGAGGTCCGGCAGTAGGGATTGAAGTGTCAGGTCGAGAGGCGGATTCTACTCGCCGCCTCTTTTCTTATCACCCTGTTCTATAGCCGTGACGAAACACATTCCCCGTTATAATATCACCAGGCGGAGGATCAAAGATCTCCATCATATGAAAGAGATTGTCATCAATTCGCGTGGTATGCTGATTCATGCGAAAACCAAATTAAAATATATTGTCCTTGAAATCGAAGCTGTTTTAGGAGTCCAAGGATTGAAGAACGGCGGCACACGGATTTTGTATTACAGATGAGCATACTGTGTTCAGCGCCTGTTTCATCTCCAGAAGCGGAACAAGCTGGGTTCCTACTCGTTCCGCCCACCGAAGACAGATCAATTACGTGTTGGTCAAAACCAAAGGATTCGTGTCGAAATACACCAGTTCTTGGCAATAACTCTCCTCAAAGTTGTGAAATCTGAAGATGACGGATCTTGTTGACGAAATACCGTGACGCCGAATATGACATAGAACAAAGGGCTGATATAATCAGGCCGCCCAATGTCTTATCACGGCACATCATTCATCTTCATTTGGACGAAACTTCGAGTACGCGGCAAATATTGTAAAATTTGGAGTTGGTTCTTGACAAAATACTCTGACGTCGATTGCGATTTAGGACAAAGGGGCTGTTATGTCAAGTTGTGCAATGCCTTATCGCGGCACATCACTCGTCCATACTTGGAAAACGCTTTTGACTGTGGCAAACGTCACGCGCTCTCACAGGGGTGTCAAAAAATCAGACTGACTGGAGATGAATGGCCACGCTTTTTTTCGTCTCGTTCTGACTATTGATCGTCTTGTCTCGGCGAAAAAATCAATAGACTCGACTGATCGTCTGGAGATCCCTGGTTTCCTTACAATTAGCATAGCTGCGTAACGGATACGAATTTCTTAAAACGCATAATAGGACCTATGTAGTCGAAGAGAGAGGAACAAGTTGATATTTATATTTAATTTTTGAATCGTGTTCTGTTGTCGCTATCGAGTCTATGCGCAAATGTCTCCTCCGTGGGGTATGGTCCAAGTGAAGAATGCTCGGTATAGAAAAAAAACCGCCAGAGTTTGCTCTACAATCATATAGAGCCCTTTTTTCGATTTTTCTACCACACAACGAGCACGAGCTGCGCAAAAACTGCAACTTTTCAAAATCGAGTTCTACAAGATGCGTATTGTCTTGAAATTCATACAAAATATGCGCCGGACTTACAGCGCAAAAATGCGCTTTTCCGCAACTTGTCTCACCTGCCAAATCTACTTCGTGGAGAAACGTCGTAGATCAACGAACAATACATCAAAAGATGCGCCTAGATCTTCTCCAGAACCAAATAGAGCCCTTTTTACGATTTTATTCCTACATCAAACGGTAGTAAATAAAATATCGTAAAAATCGTCAAAAACGTCAGATTAGAGCTCAATTAGCATCCAGACAGACGAGTCATCGACCATGTCTCGTTTCACTTTGTACGGCCATTTTCTCCATGCAAAAATAAATTTTTGACACCCCTGTGCGCACTTCGGCTATTATATGTAAAGCACACGGAGAATCGTTTGCTTGTAGTTAGAGTATGACCATGAGAGTATGACCACGAAGAATATGTACACTTTAATAGGATCACAACAAAAAAATTTCAAAAAATCTAAAATGCGAGAGTAAGCGAGCGTGTTCGACGACATAGAAAATTATTCTCCGATTTTGATGAGATATTCTAGAAATAAACAACGGGATTTCAAAGCGAGTGAAATTTCTAAGCAACATTCAGAGAGAAGATATTCCGTAAATGTCTACGAGGAAGCGCAACAAAAGTTTTGTTTTAAATTGTATTTTCTTAACTTTAGATCGTTTTTCAACCAAAACTATTTACAGTAAATATCGAACGACCAGATCGTGGGCATTTGGAGCCCCGCATATCAACGACAGCAAATTAAAGGTAAAACATGCTATCCAGTTCGGCGGGACAAATATTTCAACAAATGCCAATACAGGATTCATAAGAAGAATCAGAGGAGGTCTGTATAAATGAAGATGGATAACACCAATGCACGGTAGCTTGCGGGAATGAAGGAAGCTCACGAAGCTCGATATCATTGCTCTCAGTCGTTGTCTTAGGAAGCAGCGGAGTGCGCTCCGTTGCGTCTCCATCGCCTCCTTCTCCATCTTGTTGATTTTGATTGTCGAGTTGGTGCTCGGCTCGTTCACGAGCGTCCATGTACTCCGTGTAAGCCATCCACTCGCGATCGCCCACTGTGGAGACCATAGCATAGAAGCGTTTTGCGTTGACTAAGAAGGCCGCGAAGAACTCGACGAAGAAGGTCTGTAAAGAGAAGCACTCATTTTGCAACCAACCAGCAAAGACAACTACCGAAGCGCAATAATAACTCAGAATAAGAAATCGAAATGCACGTACATGATAAACGATGAAGCTGGTCTTGCCCCAGGTACTCAGTTTCGGGTAGTCGATTACTAGTGAAATCGCATCCGACCGCATGACGATGATAAAGGCATGGTAGACCCAGAACGTAATTCCCTGAACAATTGCTCATGGATCTGGTCCCATAAATCCACAAAAAGCATCTAGGATTTCTTATTATCGGGGCTCACAACATTGTCAAGATCGTTCCGCTCTTATTTCCAGCGGATAACGAACGTTCCGTTGTCCGCGCTCGCGCGACCCGCGAAAAGCGATTTTTACGCTTGCGATATGCGTGAGGTGCAATTTTTAGGCCAACGGTTGCATCGCCGTTGTGATACAAACGCGCCGGATTGACAAGGGGACAGGAATTTCGCACCGTTCCCTCAATTCCCCACCCCTTGATAACCGGCGCGTTTGTATCACAACGCCGCTGTAACCGTTGGCCCAAAATTCGCACATAACGCTATCGTAAAAATCGCTGATCGCGGGTAGCGCAAGCGCGGACAACGGAACGTTCGTTAAACGATTTTTTGGCAATGTTGTGAGCCCCGATAATAGTAAGCTATGATATTTGGGCTCTGTTCGGATATCCCGGTCCCATGTCGATATCCCGGTCCCATGTCGTTTTCGAGGTTACAAGGGGCCCATGTTATTTTTCTACACAATTATGCTATCACTGTGGTGTAGAGGTGTGAGGCAGAGGTTGGAGAACGAGTGTCAGGGGTTCGATTCCTTTGGGCGGCAAATGTTTTGCCTCGTTTAGTTCAGTGTCCCCGTGTCATTCTAGGCGTTGTAAATGTAGTGTAAATTGAGAACAGTTTATACACTGTAGCAGGAGACGGATTTTATTAACATACAATTTTACAACTAACGTACAATTAACTAAAACACTATGAGCTCGGGTGCTTGCGCTTTCGTGGATTGGCCATCCCTCTAGTATTACCCTTGCCTACTCCAGCGCCGTTGCCATCGGGGCGGGTATCCCTAATTGTTGCATGACTTGCATTAGAACCTGAGCTAAATATTGTCAAGTGCCCGAGAATGTCCGGTTCCTGTATCTCTGCGCTATCAAAGAGTTTGTTGCTCACATTTTGCAGGCTTCGGTTGGAATCCAGGTCCAACTGGCATGCGAAATTTCAGCTTCGTAGCCCTTTTTGTTCCGGAGATACAGAATGGGACTATGCGATAAACACAGTGTCGCGGAACGGGAAATTAGAATTGCTTGGGCTCTAGACAATACCAGCTGCTCTATGACCTGGTGGGCAGGGTGTCATCCAAGCCGGGAGGGAATCTACTGGAAGTTCCGACAGCAACAGGAGTGGAATAGTCCATAGGCCCACAGTTCGGCAGCTGGTAGCTCAGGTTCTAATGCAAGTCATGCAACAATTAGGGATTCCCGCCGCGATGGCAACGGCGCTGGAGTATCCAAGGGTAATACTAGAAGGATGGCCAATCCACGAAAGCGCAAGCACCCGAGCTCAGTGTTTTAGTTAATTGTATGTTCGTTGTAAAATTGTATGTTAATAAAATCCGTCTCCTGCTACAGTGTATAAACTGTTCTCAATTTACACTACATTTACAACGCCTAGAATGACACGGGGACACTGAACTAAACGAGGCAAAACATTTGCCGCCCAAAGGAATCGAACCCCCGACACTCGTTCTTCAACCTCTGCCTCACACCTCTACACCACAGCGATAGCATAATTGTGTAGAAAAATAACATGGGGCCCCTTGTAACCTCGAAAACGACATGGGACCCGGATATCGACATGGGATCGGGATATCAACATGGACCGGGATATCGACATGGGACCGGGATATCGACATGGGACCGGGATATCCGAACAGAGCCGATATTTCTACTCTCCATAACAATAAAATATGCTAACCAGAATTCCAATAATATCCAACGCGATCCGCATCCATGTCCAGAATTTCTGAAAAATTGTATCCATTTTGAAAGAGGTCCTTACGTGGTCGAAGGTCGCTGTAATGGCAATGACGATGCAAATGGCTTGCGCCAATGCCAGCCAGTAGCAGTGCTCCTGCAGCTCATACAGCTTGTCCTCGTAGAAGTCTGAAAAAGGGGCCGTTGTGAAAATATATGTTTTGGAAAAAATCTGCAATGTTGTGATTCTTAGCAATAGGTGGGTAATTTTTTCGTATTTCCAGAACAATATACTTGAAAGATGTTTCCAACTTACATTCGGGGGAATTTTGTGCGCAGAGGGATCTGAACATTGGTGTAGGCGTAATATCCGTCTCTGAAAATTTGCTTTGACGAATATTTCAATATATAATGAAATGTATTTCATAAACCTTCCGGGATAGAATGGAACTAGTGAGGGAATCCCCTCGGATTAGCCAAACTGACTACATTGGTATGATATGTCGATGAGAAAGGATAGCCCAAAAACTCTTAGAGGGAAGTTTCTCGGGGTGCTATTAGACTTTTCTCCCGGAACGTCTCTCAACCAGTTTTCCACATCCGCCTATGGCGGATATGTCCAACCGGAAAACTGTGTGGCGAACAAAAGTATGACTTGCCATTGAATCCAGGATCCCGGATGTCAGCGACGTTGATTCCGTACCACATTAACCACACGAGTCCCCAAACGCTTGTGACAACCGCACCAAGGAGCGGGATGAGTGCTATTATCCGATTCTGCTCAGTCTGATCTGGCTGATTTTGCTGATTTTGCTGATTTGGCTGATTGGGCTGATCGGGCTGATTGGGCTGATTGGGCTGATCGTGCTGATTGGGCTGATCGGGCTGAGCTGATTGAGCGTTCCCGCTTATCCCTTGGGACGGCACCACCGGAATATTGAAAATTTCCTGCAATGATGGAATTGTGTGTCAGCATATTATTATTCGGAATCGGTTTGTCGCGTGTTCGGTTTTGATCTCTCCACCTTTAAATAATTTGTAATGTAATGGTACTAGGACAAATTTCGATTCTGATAGTATCTTCGGGAAATATTTACGATGTGGATCGCAAACCATTTATAAGTAGCGCACAAGCTGTTCCTTTTCGCGTTCCGTGTACCATTAGAAGGCGCGCACACTCCCTATTAGACAGTGTGCGCGCTCCGGAATGGCACGCAACAGGGGTGTTATTTTTCCTTTTTTGTTTCAATTTTTCGATATTTTCGGCATTTTTATGTTGGACCGAAAAATATTTTTTCGAAGAGAATTTTTCGCACAGCCCTGATTCGCAAGACTCATTGGAGGGTTTGCGTACCATTTGGGAGCGGGCACATTCTCTAATAGGGAGTGTGTGCACCCTGTAATGACGCACTGGTGTAAATGAAACGCGAAAAGGATCAGCTATTTGTGGCAAAAGTTTAAAATTGAGTAGGAGCGAGATAAATCAGCTAGCTATGTGTATATGAATAATTTCAATCAAAGAAGGACTGGGAATATCTTTTTGGCAAAATTCCCGTCTTAACAGGAGTGCATTTGCCATAAGACGAAGTATGGAAATTTGCGATTTCCAGGCGTCGATGTATGGACACATGCACTCTCATTAAGAATGGCATTTCGCCAAGCTCTTCCTTGTCCTTCTTTAAAAAAACGCACCGCAACCCGTTCGTAGATGTACGGCTTGCTATATGCCCACACGATCGGAGCGGCCATGGAATCCAAGAAACTTCCAGAACTGAAATTGTATCGCTATATAAAAATTTCCTCACAACAATAAAAGTTGAAAATGTTAGGAAATAGTCGATATTTACTGTCGTTAGTAGTTTCAATAAGCAAAATTTCAGACTCAGTTTCCTCTCGGTTAATGTTTAATGTTTGTGCAATCCAACGAGAACTTAAAACTAACTTCAACAATTTGCATTCTTGACAGACTATATGCGTATGCTTACGTAAAATGACCGGACGGGCCCGAGAAGGTCGATTCGGCAGGTTGTCGAACATTTTGTCCACGGCGCTAGTCCGATATACCCGATCACAATGCAGACGATACTTGTGAAAAAGCTACCCTTTGGGAGCTGTAATTGGATTTTTTCGAATCCAACAATAATGCATTGTCGGTGGAATTAACCATGCCGGTAGAGAAGTTAGAGAAACGAGATAACTGTGAGAAGAGACCGTAGGGCGAGGAGCGTACGCATTCCGTATGGTTAATTTCGCCGGAAATATATCGCGTAAAACACGAACGTTTCGAAAGAACCGATTCTTTTCTTGGCGCAGCAACAGAGCGACCATGTATGTGAGAGAGCCAACGAAGATAAGCACAGACACGATAGATGTTGCAACGAGTACGAAAGCTGTAAAGTGTGAGAGTTAGATCAGTACGCAGCATGTTAAATCAGGCATCCCTTCGGTCTACTTTTTCCCCTCCCTCCATCCCCCCTTTGCCCGTCCTTTCGAATCACATCGGAGCTTTTATAAACGACTTCAAGAAAAAATGAAACACTCACCCCAGAACGTGACGGGGTGGTGCGCTGAAAGGGAATTGTTAGAAGAAAGTAAACGAATAAAGTAGAACAGAACCAAATTTAGTTTCTCCAGACGCATCTCACTGGATAAAATATAGTGAGTTGGGAGATTCTCGCTTTTGGGAGCACAAACCTTCGTCGAACCAGTGCTGTTTGAAGCGAACGGTCCCGATGATGAAACAACACTGCAATGCATTACTATCGAACAAGGACTGGCCGGAACTGTTGTCACAAACTCGAATAGCCGTTATTTTTAAATCCCCCACCTCACTATATGAAAAATATTAAATAAGCAATGAAAGTCTTACGAATGCTACAGTCATGGCAAAGAGGAGATCCCATGAGATGAGGCAGCTCGTGTCAAATCCTCTTGGCACCTTTGCAGCTGCCGCGTTTCCTGATTGCGATTCTTGGACTGCGTCCCCGTCACCAGCCATGTGTAATACCCTTGAAGAAGACACCATTAATACCACATCCTCGGGTGACGGTTATTGGGGGAAAACCCGCGCAACTTTATAACATTTTCCCACAACGTCTCGTGGACTGGAATAATAGTGTTCTGGGTGACGAAAACTAACAAGAACAAATTAACTTGATAGCGTCTTGATACCGCTCTCCCCTAGAAATTCAGAGACGAAAAACATCTTTGTAGGACAAATTGATGGCATGGAAAACTGCGCGCTGATTTCATGAAAAGAGCAAATAATCCTAATCAACTTGCAACTCTTATCTGTTTCTTCAACAAAACGCTCTTCATAAATCGTCTGAGCATTTTAATAAATCTATAAACACATAACAATGAGCGCGATCAAGGGCTGAAAAAGGCAAAATAGACGTGCTAGTGACGAAATTCAGTGCTCGTTGCATGACGCAATGCGCGGATTGCCAACTCGAAGATTGTGCTTCGTCGATAAAGTAAGTTCAATTTCAGGAAACAATTGACATTGGTTCGTGCCAAAATATCTTAAATCATGCGATCCATGTATGTATCTCTACCATATGTTCGCATTTTCAATGCACTTATGAAGGCTTGAATGTGCCCACAGCTTCTTGTCAACGAAACGAAGTTTCCACGAAACTCGAGAACGAGACAAAAGGAATATACCAAGCAGCGGTTTGAAAGGAAACTAAACGAAATCAATATCGGTTGAATCGATTTAGGATGAACAAACAAAATAAACATCGCAGCCTACAAATACAACCCTTACAATTAGGCACCATCGAGCGTAAACGTTTTGGAGGAAAATTGGAGGGTATGATAGAGGAAAGAATATTCGAAGGGGAGAGTGAAGAGAGTTTTTGATATCAGCAGGGAGGAAGAGGGTAACGAAGGAATGAGAAATAAATGGAGTTCATTCTCCGGCAGGCTACAGTGTGCATTAACATTAACAGTTCTGACGCAATGCATGAGAACTTTGAAAAACCTTCACAGTTAATATGGGAATTTCACTACAATGCGAAAAATAACCCATAGAGCCTCTCTGGAATGTTCGCTGCGGAAAGTTGGCGGGGAGTTTGCCTGCTTCTTGAGTCACCGCATCACAAATCGCATATCGTTGTGTGCCATCGACTTATCGCTATGATTTCATTTTTACGAATCGCGACTTCATGATCATTATATCTCACTTGCGCTGACGTGTACTTTTCCAGTGGAACAGGAATCATCTCGAACACGGCAATAATATCGGCACCAACCACGCCGCTGTTTTTCTCTGGCCTGTACAGAACAATAGAAGGGTGTTTTTACGCTGCTCGTATTGAAGGATTGCCATCCTCACAATTCCGGACTGTTCTTATCACGTTGTTTGGCCTCTCCTTCCCGTTACGTTAAAATAACGCCGGATGAGGATTAAAGGCGGAGCTTCTGGTGATGCAGTGAGACATGAAACGTCAGCTACGCAAGAGGAGCGAAAATAATTCCGGATTGTTCGTGATGATCTGGGTCAATGAATCTTTGGAATAGAACGTGCGCTCCGGGGCATAACGATCACATTGAAAATACGGATTGATCGCATATTGCCAGTTACATATATAATTAACACGGACTCTGGCTATCGCTCAATCACCTCCTGGCACAGCCAGCCCAAACTGCCTGCAGGCCGGGTCTTGTATGTGGATTATAATGGCCCTGGTACGAGTAAAAAAATGCACTATTGAAATTGGCGAAAAGTCAGTCAGTGTCGGTTAAACAAATCATCGAACTTTCAGACTTGCAGAAAATGTATGCGTTGCGGATTTTTTTCTAGCCTACGGTAGAAGGCTGCCTGAAAATGCAAACACGATAAATCTAGTATAATTTTGAACGGGCTACAAGATAAAAATATATATATGCATTGATCATGAGTATACTTTGAGCGGCAGAGGTTTTCACGCGTAGGAAAATATTTTTTGCTCACCTTTTTGACGCTAGTAAATTCTGGACCCCCAATACTGGCGCGTTTTATTTGCGCATGTGAATCTTCACACATCTAGGTAC
>JACMIG010004561.1:0-10026 GCA_014805385.1 Levipalatum texanum
GGTCCCGAGACAACTTCTACCGTAACCCGCGACCGGGGAATAGAATACCTAATCCACGGCTGTAGATAAAAAGTGTATCTACACTAATTTACGGAATCGATCCACAAGACCTGGAACCTTGACCAAAGTACTTCGGGTTCCGAGACAACTTCTACCGTAACCCGCGACCGGGGAATAGAATACATAATCCACGGCTGTAGATAAAAAGTGTATCTACACTAATTTACGGATTCGGTCCACAAAACTTGGGACCTTGACCAAACGACTTTGGGTCTCGAGGCAACTTCTGCCGTAACCCGTGAAAGTTTGGTGGGTCATACTTTTAACTTCGGTAGGGGCAAATTTATCATTTTAGCGGAAAATGCTCCAAATGACTTGGGGAGTTCTGTGGGCCACATTTTGCGTCAAATTGCTCCTTTTGTGAAAAGTTCGGTGGGTCAGACTTTTAGCTTCCGTGGGTCAGATATATCATTTGAGCGGGAAATTCTCTAAATCTGTTGGGGAGTTCCGATGGGTGGATCCTGCAAGATGTCAGCGCTTGAAAAAAGACGCGAGCGCAGCGAGCGGCTGATCCTGCAAGATGTTTGTGCTGGAAAAAGCCGCGAGCGCAGCGAGCAGCTGATCCTGCTAGCCGCCAGCGCTAGAAAAAGCCGTGAGCGCAGCGAGCGGCGGATCCTGCTATCCGCCAGCGCTGGAAAAAGCCGCGATCGCAGCGAACAGCTGATTCTGCTAGCCGCCGGCGCTAGAAAAAGCCGCGAGCGCAGCCAGCGGTGGTTCCTGCAAGCCACGAGCGCAGCGAGCAGCTGATCCTGCTAGCCGCCATCGCTAGAAAAAGCCGTGAGCGCAGCGAGCGGCAGATCCTGCTATCCGCCAGCGCTGGAAAAAGCCGCGAGAGCAGCAAGCGGTGGTTCCTGCAAGCCACGAGCGCAGCGAGCGGCGGATCCTGCTAACCGCCAGCGCTAGAAAAAGCCGCGAGCGCTGCGAGTTGCTGATCCTGTGCCCTATGCCCCGACAAAGGGATTCCTGCTTAATTTTGCCCTGCAAATACTCGAGATTTCGAAAATCACTTTCCCACGCCCGGTGCAGGAATCCCAAAAACGCCTTTTTTTCCAAATCGCCGATAAATTTAGTTTGGGTCTTCTTATATTATGCCTCACCCAATTTATGCCACACCCACTTTTTCCAGCCGGACGCGGCCGCCATAGGTGGCCTCGGACGGCTGGTGTATTATAATTCGCATAATTTTTGTTGATTACTGGTAATCTAGTATGCATTGTATTGACCTCATCTAAATTTTCCGCAAAAATATTAAATATTTATCGAAACCATTTTCGACCTTGTTTGTTACCGAAAATAGATTGTTTCGGTGGTCCGTGTGCGACTACTGTAGTCGCCTCCCCCCTCCCTCTCCACTCTGTGGCGGAGTCCGGTGGCCGATCGAGGGACAGCCCCTCTAGGTCTTCCGGCTCTGATCAGATCTCTCTCTGCATGTGTCCACTTGCCCTGGGCGAAAAAGGGATGCCCACTGTGGGGATACAAACCCCCTCATGGTTTATGTCTACTGGATGAGACGCGTCTCATCTCATCCGTGTTTTAGTGTGCCCGCTTATGGCCACCGGCCCGCCACTCCGCCCGCTCTGATCGGGCGGGAAAAGGGATCTCGGGGCAGTTCGTCTCGGGCAACTAGGACAATCGTTGTATTGATTATAATGTGTTGATCGTGTGACATTTATTGTGTTGTAATGACATAATTCTCTCTCCTCTGTCTCCATCTTCTTCATTTACCCGTCTTTCCCTCGTGCGCCCGCAAGCAGAAGTTCCACGTTGACTCCGTCACCCTCTGTGAATTGCTTTACCTGAGGCCTAAAGCTGTACATAAAGCCTCCGTTTATTCACCGTGTTCGGGGCACATTGCAATTATGGTCTTCTCATCGGCTGACAGACAAAAGGGGGCATTGCTGTGGTGTCCTCCGGAGTCGTACGTCTGCCCAAACTCGCGTTCTTCCGGACTTGCCACCATTAAACTACGTGCCCTCATAGCAATATGGGGGGCACGACATGGTGCATCGTCTTACTTAACCCGTTTCGCCCGTACGTCGCGTGTGTACGATGTATTATTGCCGTCGCGCGCGATTAAAAGTGGACAGGGATCCGATCGACATAGAAGACTAATGGGATATCATTTCATAACAACGACTCTCTGAATGGCATACGTCTACCACGTCAACACCGAGCTCAACGACTACAACAACCACTACTACATTTTCAATGGGATATCTCAAGAAAGAAGACCCGCCTTCATCACAAGATTTACCTCACAAGACAACTTCACAAGTATTTCGTTATCAAGTAAGAAGTCTTCGATGTTGATCGGGCACAGCTCCCTGAGTGCGAGCATTCTACCACACCAACTACGACAAGGTACTCTACCTTTTAAATGGAATATGCTTCACAACAGTGAGTTATATATATTCACGTATATATAATTCGCTACGATCCGATGCAAGTTATTGGCCGGAACACGGAAGTGCTGCCGGATTTTTTTTTCTACGCACCAGTTTCAACACAAGTCCAAGATGCCGCCGCCTTCTCTTTTTGCGCAAGAAGAGGAACGCGGACGCCTGAAGCCTACGTCATTCCGCCGCGATAATGGGATCCGCTGCTGGTTGCAAACAGCAAGAGGAGACTCGTCGCGGAGGGAGGATACTGGAATAAAGTTTACATCTCGTTAAATGGTACAGTATCGAGCAAAAGTATTGGTCCACTTGTTTGCCCCTTCGTATCTCGGTGTAGAATGGTGCAATTTCGATGCGAAAAAAAGCATTTTGCAGCTGAAGTGAATCTTTTCAAGATTATGAAATTCGTTTTCCTCATTGTTGCATTTTGGGGGGTCAGATTTGCATCGCGCCAAGTCAACATGTGTGACGATACGGTGAAAATGTAAAATGGTGATTTTTCCCATTTTACATTTTCACCGTATCGTCACACATGTTGAGATATCAGTGTTCTAAAATATGATAAATTAAGTTCGTATATGGATGCATCTCTGACTATTTTTTTCCGATTTTTAGAAAAATCACTGGGAGCAGGAAAATTCCCGCAGTATTTGGCCTAGTTATCGATCGATTATCACCACAAGCACATGTTAAGCCCTAGGAACCGTTTCAAAGTGGTTTTATACGTTTTAAAGCATGGAGAAAAAGATGTGATATGTATTGGGGGTGTACCTTGAAATGCGCAAATAATCGATATCTACCGTTATCCCGAAGTTGCGCCCCTGTAGCTCCTTGGGAGTTGTAGATGGAAATTTCTAACCAAAACATTCGGATTCAGCGACCTCGAATTAGTCTGTGAACACGTTTTCAGAATTTGTCAGCAACTCTCCTATGCGTAGGACGTTGATTTCCATCACTGAATTCATGGAAAAAGATGAGGAAATGTGTATTTTCGCACATTTTCAATGAATTATTGCATTAACTGATGTCGGAAATCAAGGTCCTGCGCATAGGAGAGTTGCTGACAAATTCTGAAAACGTGTACCCAGACTAATTCGAGGTCGCTGAATCCTAATTTTTTGGTTAGAAATTTCCACCTCTAACTTCCTAGGAGCTACAGGGGCGCAACTTCGGGATTACGGTAGATATCGATTATTTGCGCATTTCAAGGTACACCCCGAATACATATCACATCTTTTTCTCCGTGCTTTAAAACGTATAAAACCACTTTGAAACGGTTCCTAGGGCTTAACATGTGCTTGTGGTGATAATCGATCGATAAATAGGCCAAATACTGCGGGAATTTTCCTGCTCCCAGTGATTTTTCTAAAAATCGGAAAAAAATAGTCAGAGATGTGTCCATATACGAACTTAATTTACCATATTTTAGAGCACTGATATCTCAATATGTGTGACGACACAGTGAAATTGTAAAATGGGAAAAATCACGTCTTGGCGCGATGCAAATCTGACCCCCCAAAATGCAACAATGGGGAAAACGAATTTCACAATCTTGAAAAGCTTCACTTCAGCTATAAAATGCTTTTTTTCGCATCGAAATGGCACCATTCTACACCGAGATACGAAGGGGCAAACAAGTGGACCAATACTTTTGCTCGATACTGTATATGCAATCAGTGGAGCGGATTGATCCCCGTTTCCACCGTTCCCTGCGTCGTCCGGAGACGCAGGAGGTACACACAGTGATTAGCCGGACGCGAGTGATCATCGTCCTTCGCATGTGCAGCACCGACGGGAGGGAAGGCTGAGCGAAAAACCGCCCCGGTTCGACTGCACCGTCTACAGCAGCGCGCGCTGTACGACGCGGTATTGGGATTTCAAGAATTAGACTACGTGCGGGAGCATCGAGATGCGATCGACCGAAGCGGGAGGAATGTTTGAGCAGGTCCTCGACTACAGCAAGGAGGGATGTTAGAACAGGCCCTCCATACGCCGATGTCAGGAAGGTTGTTAGAGCAGACCTTCCATCCGCCAACGTCGGGAAGGATGTTTGTGCAGGCCTTCTATCCAACAACAAGTACCGGCACTCCGAGAAGAAATCGCGGACTATTTGAGCAGGTCCAAGACTACTTCGCCGGTTCTTGGGATTCGTGTGCCCCGGACGAGGAGCTGTTTGAGCAGGCAAATCGTCATCTCGTGTACATAATATTTACAAGAGCATCGGATGTCTCGTCATTTCTCCAACTCTCCTATTTTTTACGACGTATTCTCACTTCGTGTATGCAGTAATGGTATCACTTCTTTCAAGACTCTCCATCTGCACCATTTTAACTTCTTTCTCCACCGTGATTTCGTCATATCCAGATGACGCGATGACATCTACAGACGGAGGACCGCCAAGTATACGCCGAGCCATTCCGAGCGCGGACCACGCAACGCAACCGCGCGCAAGGAATTCTCGCGCCCTTCTCGAAGTTTCGATGGCGGGAAAGCCCATTTTCGAAATTCTTCGAAACTCCTTCAACCATCGTTTATCGATTTACTACTATTTTAAATGGAATATCATTATTTACGTCTACTCTCTAATGGAATCCGTTCTTACTACTACTATTCTAAAAGGATCTTATGTCCTTATGTTCTACGTCTACTCTAAATGGAATACTTTACACCTACGCCAATTTTTAATGGAATATTTCATCACTTCGTCATATTAAATGGTATATCGTTCGTGCTAATGCGGCTCATTCCAGAACCATCAATCTCATGCATCCATCCGGAATGATGACGCGCAACCGTGCGCGCCAACGCCTCAACGGCACGGACAACGACCAGCAAGCCGACAACGGCACCAACAACGACGAACAAGACGACGGCCCTCAACCGCCGATCACTACAACGACGACAGCCGCAGTACAACTACACACGCCCACGCTCTCGACGGCAACGGCGCCGATGTACTACCAAACGGGATCTGCGACTCTCAACAACTCAACGACGGCTGCCCAAGTTCTCAACGACGGTCAAAGGGATCCAAGACGCCAACGGCAGACATACGACATCGCCGCGCTGCTGGCGACGCCCCATCATTTGCAGGTACATGACTCGGATGACGAAGGGGATATGCAGCGGACACGTCCACGCCCAACGGTCCCGCACTCGGCCCCAGGCAGAACGTCTACTGGGATCACCGGCGCGCAGGCCAACGGGATACGGGCACCCCCACACGTCGTCAACGGCATCATCCCGCGTGCACCGAGCAACAATGCGCTGGCCACGCATCTCACGACCGTTCGAGACTTCGTCAGCAACAACCACCAACGCCCAACGACCACGGCTGCCAACGGAATACCAGCGATGGCAGTGACAACAACAACGGCATCTGGTCGAGCAGCTGCACCAACAACCACGCAGCAGCCGACACAGAACAGAACACCAGATTACAGAACGCCAACAGGAGCAGGAAGTCGCGAGGACGCCATCTTCTACCGCCTCATGGCACGAGAAGACCCAGCCCTCTACCAACAAAGCCGCCGCTTCAACTCCCTCCTGAGACTCGCCGAACGCGCTTACGGAGCAGTTGAAGAGAACATCGACGTGGCACGCGGCACCTACTACTCACTCATGGGCCAGGAGGACCTGCAACTGTTCGAGCGACAAAGGGATAATCTGGAAGAAGACATCAACAGACTGACAAGAAGGGCAGCGCGCTACATCGACAGCATGGCAACGTGGAGGAAGACGATTAGGGAACTCGACGACCTAGACGAAGAGGACGCCGTCAAGGAGAACTCTATCTACGGACGCTTCTGCAGCTTGGACGGCGGATGCAGGGATCCAATCGAAGTCGAAGTCATCGTAAGAAGACTATCCGAAGAATGGCTCGAGGGGGCAGATCAAGAATCACGCTCCATCACTCGAGCCCAAATGGATACTCCCGTTCGACCTCCACCTGCCGCACCACGCCACAACACTACCGCTGCCCCGCAAAGGAATAACGACCCCGCTCTCCATGCCATGCGAGCTGAATTCGACCAGATGCAATTCAGGGACACTCCAATCGCACCAAGAGACAGGGATCAAAATACCTGGAGACAACAGACGCCACTACAAAGGGATAACTTCTCCTCTTCCATCAAGGACAAACTTCCAACCTTCCCGGGGGACAAGCTGAAGTGGGCGGAGTTCGAGGCACTAATGGAATCGGAGCTGGGACAATACTACGGCGGCAATCCACTCAAGAAAGCACTCATCCTGAGGGATCACCTGACAGGCCAAGCACTCAAGGAGGTGGAACATCTGGACTACAGCGACGAAAACTGTTACGACCTCGCCATGAACACCCTTCGCGATATGTACGACAACGATGACGACGTCTCGACAATGTTCCTGCTCGAAATCGCTAGCATCACACAGCAAGACATGGAAATCGCCGACTCCAAGGATCTCGTCCTCCGTCTACAAGGGATAGTACAACGCTTCATCAAAAAGGATCGCGCAACAGCCACATCCAACTCAACAAAATTCCTGCTACTGGGAAAACTACCAAGGCAACTCCAAAAGGTCGTCAGACGCACCGAAACAACCCGAAATCGACTGATGGGAGTCTCCGAACTCATGGACTTCCTTCGCAAGACAGTCAACATGGAAATCAGAGACCAAGAGCTGGATACGCCCGTCAAGCCGCGAAGTGACAACTACAGCAACGGGATGCAACAACGACAATTTCAGCCCCAACAGCAACATCAACAACAGCGAGGCCATCAACCACAACAACGATTCGAGCGGAACGATCAGAGGAGAGACTACAATCAACAGCAAGCTCCTCGCCAATGGAATAACCCCGCGCCCCGTCACTGGAATGCCCCACCTGCAACAGAAGGATGCCCGTTCTGCGACTCTCCCGCGCACTCGGCAGAAGGCTGCACAGTCGTCACGGGTGGCAAGGAGCGCATGAACCGCCTCAAGGAACGAAAACGCTGCTTCCGTTGCCTCGCACGGGGAGCTCCTCCACACATCTTCCCGTGCTCCAAGATCTGTACAATCTGCGGCAAGCCCCACCACTTCACCCTCTGCTTCCAAGCCACAAGCGCGACGTACAACCAAGGGAATCGCCAACAAGCTCCCGCGCCGTACAACGGACAACCACGACGACAAGACGCGCAGTGGAGAGGCAACAATGGGATCAGCAACAACGTAAACGTCAACGCAGCATATTTCGGGCCCAGCGAGGAGGACTACGACCACGCCTACGAGCAGAAATGCGAGGACCACTACGAAATGGAATGCGAACGACAATACCAAGATTACGAAGATCAACAAGAAGGACTGCAAGCAGCACACGCTAAGCCCTAGGAACCGTTTCAACATGGTTTCGTATGTTTTCAAGAACGGGGAAAAAGATGTGATATGTTTCGGGGGTGTATCTTGAAATATGAAGAAAATCGATATCTACCGTAATCCCGAATTTGATCTACGGTAGATCATAGGGCGTTAGAGATGGAAATTTCTAACCATATTAAAGCATGCCCAGAAATGCAAATAACGGAATACACATAACCATATACAGTGGTATTTTTCATCACTACCGATTGTGAGTTAATTCCTTTACGGTGTTGAATCGCAAACTGGAACTTCACATGCTCAACTTTCAAGGCGATTGAACGCTACCAAGAATGCGTTTTATTTAGGGTTTTTTTGTGACGTGCAACTCAGAAAAATTCAGAGAAAATTGTGCAATGCACCTTAGAATCGTATCTATGTCCCAGTCTTGAGATAGGTGGGTACCCTAAAATTACTTATTCAGCACTTACGAACATTTTACTACTCTATGATGCGCTCACTGAAACCCATATTTTTGAGAGACGTGCAACTCAGAAAAAATCGTAGAAAATATGCTGAAAAGAGAAGATCGCAAACTGCTCCCAATCTTGAGATAGATGGGTCTATGTCTGGAATATGTCCCAGACATATTCCAGACATAGACCCACCTATCTCAAAATGGGGAATAGGTATCCAAACAGGCTCTTTTGGATATTTTTCTACGATTTTTTATGAGTTGCACGTCTCCCAAAAAGATGGGTTTCGGTGAGCGCATCATATAGCAGTGAAATGTTCAAATGTGCTGAATACGTCATTTTAGGGCACCTATCTCACGACCGGGACTATATACGGTTATAAGGTGCATTGCATAATTTTCCCTGAATTTTTCTGAGTTGCATGTCACAAAAA
Source organism: Levipalatum texanum (assembly GCA_014805385.1). NCBI lineage: Eukaryota > Metazoa > Nematoda > Chromadorea > Rhabditida > Diplogasteridae > Levipalatum > Levipalatum texanum. The sequence goes on from JACMIG010004561.1 coordinate 8,685, forward strand.
CCCTAAATAAAACGCATTCTTGGTAGCGTTCAATCGCCTTGAAAGTTGAGCCTCTGAAGTTCCAGTTTTCGATACCTTCCCATTGTAAAATGACTCATTGGTAGTCGCAGTGAAAACACTACTACTATCTATTTGATAATATGTGTTCCGTTATATGTATAGAGAGTGCACATTGTAAAAACGTTTTGAAGAAAAGGCCATGAAATGACTCAAATGCACCAATAATTAAATTTTTACATGATGGTACCCACCCGCAAAAATTTGGATGGAAATGTGGGTACCCACCCGCATTTTTTATCCCAAACATTTTTCAGGAACATGTATGTTTCCAACGTAATCGGATTCTGGCTCATTTCCGCTGATTCGCCGACTAAGGAGAATTATATTATGGTTGCCATCCCATCCGCCACGGAAATGTGAACTAATTGTTAGGTCGATGGTCTTCAATGGACGGCAGATTACATTCAAGTGCAGTATTTTGGAGTACTTGGGCAAACCAACGCCTTTTCCACAGGTGTGTTCTAACAATTTTCATGTATAATTTATTTTCAGAGATGATCATCCTCGCCGTGTCCGTTCTAACAATGTTTCCTTCAATTCCGATTTGGTCATCTGGGAGCTGCATCAGCAGAAAACAATGGGTTTACGTGAATGGGGAAAATGGCCGAAAGAATCCACCACAGAAAAGCTCTGCTGGTTCCATAGGAGTGTGTTATTTTTTCTTTGCCGGTGGCGTTAATTGACGCGATTCCAATGAAGTTCAACTGTCCTTAAAGAAAATGTGATAGTATTGTAGCCGACCTCCCTTTAGTGCTCGCAAGAAATTGGAGGTGATCATTGTTTCATTGATAGTTCCCCGAGATCACTTGATCAGACGGATAAAGCAGAGGAAGATCCTTACTCTGCTCAGACATTGTGCTTTTTTGCATGTGAGAAGACAACGCACCGAATTGTCCTTCCGAACTATGCTACCGCTCGTCCTTCTTCTCATCGTTAAGAGTCCGTTCGCATAAGGTTCGACCAGAGGGGTGCACAGCGCCCAATTTGATGCCCAGGAGGGGTCACCTGTTAATCAGAGGTACAGTAGAGAGGGACTAGTTGATTGGCACAGAGATCGGTCGGATTCGATTATCAGGTCGGGAGAGCGCTTTAGCGAAAGGTGACCTGCTTTTAGCTCACAAATGTCTATTTTTAGACTCTTTCGATCATATCTCGATGATGACTCAACCGCTTTCGGACTTTTTAGGGTCCTTTTGGAGGGGAAATGTCCCTCTTCAATAAAAAATAGGTCACCCATTTTCATTCAGTTAAAAATGGAAATACGGATAAAACGAAAATTAAA
>JACMIG010004562.1:0-10025 GCA_014805385.1 Levipalatum texanum
TGCGAACATTTTGAGTACTTTTGGAAAAATCGTGTTTTTACGTGTTTTGACACCTTTTTAGAGCCCAAAAACACGTTTTTACATGTTCCAGTGAAATTTGGGAACATTTTAAGCACTTTTTGTCTGGGCACTAAAAACATGTTCGGACACGTCAAAACTCGTCAAAACGTGTCAAAACACGTTAAAAATATTTTTATTATTCTTGCCACATCGTGCCGAGTCGATTGACACCCAATTTGGGCTGATTTGACCGATTCCGTAAAATCCGGTTCCAGAAAGTACCATTTTCCAGAATTTACGGACCTGGGGAATATGCGGAATCGTCTTCCCGGGGTCGACTTAGGGGGGGTAGGGCAAGGTCCCAGGGGCCCAAAGTGGCCAAATCCTATAGAAATAAAGAGCGTCTTAGGACACACGGACAGACAGACAGAGAGACAGACAGACGTTGCAGTTTGTTAATAGTAGGGGAACTAGGCGAACTAAGTTCTCTCGGGCGCACTATAGGAACGTGGTTGAAATAACCTACAAAATGAACCTAAACAAGCTATAAGAACTAATTTACAAGAATATCCATGATATTTACGAGGATAAAATAATTTACAAGGCTAAAACTATTTTACGAGGCTAAAAGAACTAATATCCGAGGCTAAACTAACTTGAAAGGCTTCAACAACTAATGTACGAGGCTAAAATAATTTATACGGCTACAACAACGATTTTACGAGGCAAAACTAATTTACAAGGATACAACAACTAATTGACGAGGCTCAACTAATTTACAAGGCTACAATAACTAATTTACAAGGCTACAGTTATTTACGAGGGTAAACTAATATACATGGCTACAACAACCAATTATCGAGGCTAAACTAATTTACAAGGCTACAATAGCTAATCTAAAATAACTATGATAATAAGGCAACTAAGTTCTGTAATTGTCATTGCGCAACTAAGTTTCCCAACCTACGAAAACTTTGGCTACCGTAATCCCCGAGCACCAACTGAAGGCGCGAGAAGCAAAGGGAAAGAGAAGCGCTCTAAAGAAACGATGTCTGAAACGAAGCGAGAGGCGTCTAATTGAACGAGACAGGCGAGAGGCGACGCGACGGGAGAGAATGAGAGCGAGACTCGACTCGAGACGAATCGTGACGTCAGGTCACGTTTTCTGACAATCTGACTTCTCCTTTGTGACGTCAGAGTGAGGAAGCCACTAACGAATGTAGAGAGAAAGGTAACTAGGCGAACTAAGTTCTCTCGGGTGCGTTATAGGAACGTGGTTGAAATAACCTACAAAATGAACCTAAACATGATATGAAAATAATATACGGAGAGTGCTTGGAGCACTAAGTTAAAAAGAAAAATATAAATGGAAGCAAAACGAAAAACATAAAAACACAAAAATAAAAAAATACTATTGTACTAAATAACAAAAATAAATAGTAATAAAACAAAAATACTAAAATATTAATAAAAAAAATCATCTCTCAGAGAGATTGTTGAACTAAGTTCAGATAAAATAATACCAGTAAAATAAGAACAATAATAAGCTCTTCAAAAGGAACCTAAACATGTTATGAAACTAATTTCCGAAGATCTTGGAGTTCAAGCAACATAAATGAAAATAAAAACAAAAACAAAATTGAAATGAAAGAAAATATTATTATAAAGAGGCAATAATAATAAAAAAAATTCACTGTTATATTCAAGGAGAACTTGGAGAACTAATTGTAAGTTCAAACAAAATTAAAGTGAAGACAAAAACGAAAACAATAAAAATCAAAAGTTATTATTACAATAGAATAAAACAAAAAAAATAAAAATAAAAATATAATACCATATTATGTTCACTCGGAGAGCTTGAAGAACTAAGTTCAAACGAGGTAAAAAATAAAAATAAAAATAAAAAATAAATCTTAATACAGAATATATTCATATAATACAGAATATATTCATATTTATAAGAAACAACAAAAAATAATACTACCAGTCTTCTCGCTGTTCGTGCCCGCGGAACGTGACTTCTCTGGCGCCGTCAACGTGGACAACTACGAGAGCATCCGACGCCGTCAACGTCGACAACTACCAGCGAGGTATTCAATAGTACAATAATAACCTTTGGATTCCCGATAACAATAACATTGATAATAACAATAATAATAATAACAAAATGTAACAATGTAGAATCTCTGGGAGAGCGTCGAGAACTAAGTTCATGCGATAATACAATTAAAAATCAAAAAATCAAAATCACATCAAATTAGTTGAAACGATTTGCTCCGTGAATTACGACGATAGAATTCCTTGGCTTCGCGAAAAAACAAAGAATTCCGTGGATTTCGGCAATACAATGGAAATCATGGAATCTCTATAATAGGAATTCTTGGCTTCTTGATAATAGAAAAAAATCCTTGGCTTTTCGACAGCACATATAATAATAATTCTTGGATTCGCAATTATGCAATAGAAATTCTTGGCATTGCAACTGCATAATTCTGAAAGTTCCCCTGTGAATAATAGTTCAAAATAAAAAAGATCACATCAAATTGTAGTGTTCCGAATAATGAATATTATTATTGCCGGCAGTTTATATTTCTTCCGTGTAGCGATACATATAATATTTGAAACAATTATATTCGAGGATCCTGAAAAAAATGACTACATGGAGGGGTACCTGACGATGTCGTACTCCAACGGAACGAAGCTTCCACACAACGTCTCAGCAAGCAAGAAAAAGCGACGACTGAAGAAGGAGACGGAAGGAAGAAATGCCAGTCGATTAGCGGTATAACGAGACAGTTTGGTTAAACCAAGCATGCAAAAGTATCTCCGACGAGCAAATTAGGCGAGGGGAAGGGAGACGCAAATCTACAGACGGCGAGAGAGGCGCGGCGACGGGAGCGAATGAGAGCGAGACTCGAATCGAGAGCGAGTCGTGACGTCGTATACGTATACTCATCTTTTTGGAATCAAATCGGACGCAATAAAATCCACACCTGCAGAAGTTACTAAGCATGCAACCCACCGTCACTGTTGAGGTCTCCCCTAAGTAGAAGCAAAATGTCTTGGCTGATAACCCTAACAAATGTCAAAAACTTCCTGAAGACTTCTTCCATTGCAAAGATGCGCTCCCACTCTTCGCGAGGAAAATCAGAACATGCTGGCCAAATTTTTCTGGACCGATTCACTATAGCCACTTTATTCTCCTGTATTTGCTGCATCCGACACCTAATGTTCAAAAATTCTAACCACTTCATCCTTGAGAAAGAAAGAAATCCCCTAACAAGGTCAAATCTGACCTCGGCGTCTTCTTCGCCTCCTATCTCTGGGGCTTCTATGAGGATCGGATCGAAAGGCTATCAGAAAAATGTCAGAAGACTAGGGAATCCACCATTACTTACCACTATTCTTTGCATCACTTCCCTGGTGAATATTCACAGTAAGAACATTCATGTTGAAATAGTCGGAAACTTAGTTTCCAACCTAATAAGAACAGTCTCTGATCCAACTGAACGGCAGGATGATTCACTCGTCTCCAGCCTCCAGACACGAATGGAAGAACTCGAGAAGAAATATAAGAACGTTCTTCTTCTGGTATGGTTGTTTTTTTACAATGAATGAACACATGATCCATCCTGTAGCTCTCTAAGAAGTAATGGCATGCTGCAACATGCATCCGGAGCCGTGCAGTATTCATTAGGATTCCGTGTTGCTTTTTCCGATAAATCCTATTTTATTTTTGGCCTCTTGACGACGATTCCGCATACTTCGAAAATCCAGAACACGCCCCCGACTTAATCCTTCGTTCTATTTGCGAAAATCAAGACAATTCTTATATTCGTTGTCAAATCTCTTCTTTCCTGCGATTTTTCGCATTATTCGATCGATAAAGCTCGTACTTTATTTGCTGATGATAAAAGCGTGATATATTTTCCCCTTTACGTATACTTCCTCCTGGATGAACTTGAAGCGAAGGGATTGCGATTTCCATTGAACTATCTAGAAACTTCTTGACGTCCGAACACAATCTCGATAAGAACTTCCATCGAATCCAATTTACAGTTAGCACTTGGGGCCGAGAATCATACGGAACTACTCTGCGTTTATTTGTTGGTACCCCTATAGATGCCCTCTACTGTCAACTCGCACACGAACTTATGATCGAAATGCAGTGACGGGCCAGCGCTTCATTCTCTTGATAACAATAGCGAGAGTCGTTGGTTATCATGGAGAGTGGAGAAAGGAAGTGGAGTGGTGAAAAATCCTCCGCAAGATAAGGACCCCTGTTGACTCCTTCGTCTTGAGCATGCTCAATGCTAGCTGGACGTCTTTTCGCTTTTTTATTTTGTTTTTAGTGATGCTGAGTGGTATTGAGATTTCGAGTGATGAAATCAAAGCATCAAACTCCAAAGTATGCCTCTGCTTTCGCATATCGTCCTTGCCCTTGTATATCGGATGATTTTCAGATGGAAAACACTCCGTCAATAACATTCGAGAAGCTCAGAAACGGGGAAGGTGATTCCTTTCCAAATCACGCAGGCTACATATTCTTCCTCGACGGCTGTCCCGATCTTCTTCACTACGGAATCAAACGAAAGAGAAACGAACCCGGGGCGTACCGTGTTATAATTTATACGTTCAAGTTAGTAGTCGAGACATCTTCATTATGTGTGATCTTCCAATTCAGGCATGGAAAGCAGTGCCAGCTATTCGAAACCGAGGGTCTCAAGAACTACGAGTCTTCTTATTGGTCGGTTGACGGAAAGTCCATCAGCATAACGGACCGCGAGTCTGGCGTCGGCATTTTCATTTTGCACGAAAACGGAACATTCAACGCGGAAACAGTTAGTTCTTTTTTTCTAAATTCAATGAATGCAATGCTATTTTTAGTTTTCGACTCCTGTGGGTAGTCGGCAATTCCTTCGCTCTTTCGATGTCAACCACTTTGTCGTAGGAAACAAGGATAAGGGGTTCTCATTGTTGTCTGAAAATTCGGAAAGGCCGATGGTGAAGTGGAAAGAACCTAATTACTTAAACCAATTCTTCCATATGTGCACTCATGATTTCATAATGTGTCATTCATTCGAATGGAGGTCTAAAATAACGAAATGCGTTCTCTACAATGGTACATACCGCGTTGTAGACGAAGTTTCAGTTTCCTTCGAAGTAATGCAGTCATTTCATCTAGGGTATAATTTAATCGCATTCATCGGATCCGGCAAATTAGCCATTTTTGACAGCGTTACTACTGAAGTATTCCATTGCATATTTCCCCCTGTCCCTGGAACGATGATGTTTATAACCGCGCGATTCACTGAGCACCGTTTTGCCGACATTTTCCTGTCTGTCATGAACGAAATGGATTGCAACATCTACAAGGCATCACTATTCTGTTCCAAGCTGCAGGCCCGAATCGAGTCATATACACTCAAAAAGGTGCAATAAGTTGAATTGTAGTGAATCGCAATCATTTCAGAGGATCGAAGATCTTTCGAAGCAAATTCAAGCTTCCGAACAAAAGCTGCATTCTCTTACTGCTGAAAATGACGAGTATAAAAGAAAAATCGCTGAGCTGGAAACTACCGTCGCCTATCATCAAGTGAGCTAAAACATGTATCTCGGGCCAATGAGATTTCAGGATGATTCAAGCCACTCCAGCATCCATGCGAGATTCGAGGCGCTCGAAAAGAAATACAACAATGTTCTCATGTTGGTATGGCTCTTTTCATTCTAACGACGCGATACTTTTATTTCAGATTTCGAAAAAGTGATGCCTCCAAAGATTCATTTGATCCTCATTCATTAAGATAACATCTTTATGGTCGATTTACCACAACTATTTCATTCTTGATGTTTGTTTTGAGTTAATTAAATTGCGATTTTTACTTTACTATTCTGAGCAACCCTCACCCCCATCATCGCCAGAAGGGCGCACAAAAGTGCACTGGAGGAACTGGAGCAGAGGTGAATGCTCCGAAAGAGTCGAGCTTCTCGCATACCGGCTCGTAACAGAGTAAAGCTGAGGCGATCAGAACAAGGAAGAAGATGCGACCACAAGAGAATTGAAAACACGACCTAAAATACATACAGAAGCGTAACCCCGCTAGTTAATGTATCAAGCGACTGTAAAATCTGGTTTACAATACATACATTAGTCATGGTGTGTCAAGGTACATAGGCTCAATGCAAAACTAGAGATGAGGCACTGACTCAGAAAAAAAAGTGAACTATTTAGGTTGTATGTAACGCTAGGAATGGTGTTCCTGGATATGGCAATGTGTTCGTCTCGTGGGCATTATTCCAGTTGTAGCTCTGCTTAGTAGGTCAGCTTTTGGCGGTTAAGAGGTATGGCCGCGTGGCGCAATGGATAACGCGTCTGCCTACGGAGCAGAAGATTGTAGGTTCGATCCCTACCGTGGTCGTAATGTTTTTCTTCAAGTCAAAAGAAGGTTTTTGCTCACTAGTTCCGGCAAAAGGTTTTTATGACTCGTTTTCGGGCAAGTGAAACATTCGACATGGAGTTATGCTGATTCTGCTCCCTCTTTTCCTCTTATTCAGACCTCCCTTCCGTCCATCCTGGCCGAAGCCATTTCAAGTGGCCGTCTGGCGCATCTTCGCCTTGTTAGCACTAATAACCGCAGAGAGGAAGATCGGTCTCTAATAGGCGAGGAGGGAGTGCTGTAGCATAATCACATTGGGCCCTACCCCTCCCTGGACCTGTCAGCTTGGACACTCTCGCGAATACAACAGTAACCACATGCAACTCGCCCACCACCATTTACCCATCACATACATGCTTATTTCAATCCCTGTGAAAAGGTGAACGACCGATAGGACTTGAACTGTAGACTAATGAACTACTCCATTATATCCATCTCCCCACTAGCTGGAGAAGGTCCGGCTGCCATCGGCCTGCTGCGCTCAGCGTAATCACCAGCTATCACTTACACCTTGGCATTACAAGTCTGCGTCTCGTCTCCCTGGCCCCTCGTGCCTCCGTAACAAGACTCTCCTTGTCTCTCGCTCTCTCTTCTTCCCTTGTCTCTCCTCGATTGGCAGTGACCACGACACTTGTTCCTCCCATTACGCGCCTCCCCATTCATCACAGCGGCGAACACGGATTTATCACACGGCCAGAGACAACAGAATCAGGAGAGACGCAGAGGTCGAGATCGGTCGGGAATATGCAGCCAGGACTCTGGAGGGCTGTCAGCAGTTCATTCCTCACATTCAGCCGATGTCCGGGGCGTCATTGATGATTTTATGTTATTTTTGATAATTCCTTGTCGTATTCCATATTGTTGCCACTGCATTTGCTAGATGCGTAAAAAACCTGCATCATGATTTACGATAAGCATTAATTAGACGACACAGTTCAATCGCTTTCTTGTGATCCAGGCCTGACTGCTCCCGTTTGACGCGATCACGGATCACTGCCACATCTCGGCTTGAGTCTGAGAGATGTGAGCATGTCAGCGCGAAGGGATCGAAGAAGACATGACAGCGGAGTGGGGGAAGATCTCCCAGCTGCTGGTCACTTTCGAGGTCTCCAGGACTTTCAATCTCGCGGAGTGCCTAAGAAGCTCCTTTAGAAGGCCTTCCAAGTTGGCTTCAGTTTATGGGGCCCCAGATCCTGAGCCTGCTTGGACAATGCCACTCACTGTGGTAGTTTCAATTTCGCAGAGTGTTCTGGAGTCCTACTATAAGTCCATCTAATTGTAAGTTGGCTTCAGTGAATATTGGCTCCACTATTCATCAGACCGTTTTTTTACCATAATAAATGATTGCTCAAGAAGATTTTAAGCACTGGGCATTACCGAGTGGCTTCTCTACTTCCCATCTCGAAGAGTGCCACAGTGGCTTATTAATATTCCCTCCAAATCCGCGTAAAGGCTTCTGTTTATGAGAGGCTCTGTTCCCTGGTCTTCTCCCCCCTGACTGTATCATCTTACTGGGCGCGACAGGCGCTCGCCTCTGTTGCGCATCCCTTTATAAGCCCCTCCCTCCCTCTCTCTCCATTCCCTCCCTCTCTCGTCTGTCTGCTCGTCTGCGTCTCTTCCCTGTCCCTATCTCACTGTCTCGTTAGAAGCTTAGGGATAGTTATAGGGGAATGACTTACGGCAGGCCAGGAGGAGGCGACTGGAGGTCATAGGATGGGGGCTGTGGTGACGATTTATTCGAGGCACTCTCCCCGCCACTTCTTATGTCAGCTTCCGGAAACCGGGACCCTTTTCGCCCCTCGTGATTTATTGGGTTGAATGTCTATAAAGTAGGGCCTACTCTGATCCTGCTCCCATGAAAAGCGGCCAAGGCATCATGTGGTTCAAGGAAAACTGCAGATGTTGCGCGCACTTTCAGTTCAGTGTTGGACAGCCTTTTGGATTCATACATAATTAGGATTTCTAGATGATGGCCAAGATTCTGGTCTTTGTCCTTCTGCTGACCCCTGGCGCCGACAGCTCCTATGACTAGTGCACTTTTGACACTTTGACACATCCTCCGCCTCTCTCCCTTGCTCCCATTTTTTCCATCTTCTTCTCTGGGCTGTGGTCACTACTCACATCAGGGGCCAAGAGGCTCGCTTCGCTTTTCCCGCTTCCTCCTCGCAATCAGTCAGTGAACATTCCATTTTATTTCATCATTATGGCTTCGTGATGAGCTTCCGGGTCCGAGCAATTAGCATCGTCTTTTCCATCTTTCATTCTCATAGTCAGGTCATTCCTAGTGTCGTAATAGGCTCATTTTTAGCATCGCCTCTGTTATCATTAAGGTATGCATTGAAGCTATTCCTCTTCAGTAAACATTCCATGTAGTGTCATCATTTCTTCATATCTTCGCTTCCACTGATATTAATTGTGTTGCTACGTGGACAGTTTACACTTCGTCTTTTGGTTTCTGTGTCACAATCAGCCTGTGAACATTCCATTCCATGTCATTGTCGCTTCATCTTATCTGCGAGGTGTGGCAGCCCTGCAATGTCATTTAAGGTTGCAGGGCGCCTACACAATGATCCATTCATTGGCCTCTTGACCATTATTGCCTGCTTCGAGCATTCTCATTTCCGACTCCAGTAGCTGTCGTTCTGCCGCCTAATTTCCTCTCTGGAATCTATAACGGAATTCTGAAGTACTTTTTTAGGACCATTCTCAATCTGCTTGCACCGTCTCACGTTTACATCATTGAGGTACAATCGCCACAGTGGGGCACTACCAATATCTGTTTCTACGCTGAATGGTTGCTGCCTTTTGTGCTCGAGAGTTGGACGTTGTTCAATAGTCTTGTTAGGGTTCTTTCCAATCTCGCGCCTTCGTCCCGTTGGTTCCTCATCTCCGTTGCGCCATTCTTCAAGAAGCCATCAAAATTATGGGGGAATGTGCCACTTTTTGGAAAAGGGAGCCGCCTCTTGCCAACTCAACTGGTAGAACGAGCTGTCTGAACGCTGGAACGATGCACAGCCTCATGGAGATTGCTGGCAATCCCAGTTTTTCATGAGAGCTAATATAGTAGCATATGATATTGGTGGTTGGGCTAGAGAGAAGTGAAAGCATAAGGCGCAGAGAGAGAAGCAAGGCATAAATCAAGGGGAAAATAGGCATGAGACTGGGGAGTGACCAAGTTGGACGGGGGGCGGGGAGCAATGGCGCCACTTCCCCCTTCTTCTCTGGCAGGCACACGGGAAATAGGCGGCTCGTAACTGTTGCCACTTCTATTCTCCCTACAATGATGGCTATGGCATGCTTCCATAGCCGGTGGTCTCACCATAGGCGTCTAACATCACTTTTCCACCAGATTAATTAGGCTGTCTTGTTAGACGCACTTCATTTCAGAAAAGTATCTCTATGGGTCTAACGGATTATAGTTAGACGCTTTATTAGCTAGCTTCGCTGCAAATAAAATTGTCTTCAATTTAGGTTCGAAAAATACTAACAGAATAAAAGAACTGAAATCATTTCCTCGTAAAATGCAGAAAAAACCAAAATTCGCCGAGATTCTTCGCGATATTACAATATCCCCTTGAGGATGAATTA
>JACMIG010004563.1:0-10023 GCA_014805385.1 Levipalatum texanum
GATTTTTTTCGGGTAAAAATACTGCTTCCCGAAAAAAATGTTCTGAAGGTAGCTGATAGAGCTCGACGAGCTCTAATTTTTGAGCTTTTGTTCAGCTCGATTCGACCATTCTATCGCAAGTTATGATTGGTCAAAGTTTACGGCGCAGATCGTCGACAAGTACACCAATCGGTCCCAAAAAACCTGCGTCATGCTTCTCAAGGCATCCATAGTCGATGGTCAAATTTTGAGCGAAATCGAAGACAAAAGTTTTCAAGTTGTCGAAAACGCTCCTCCGGTCTCTCAGAAGACTCGTTATAAATGACAATTTATGCAGAAGGGTAGTATGGGGGAAGGGAAGGGAAGCAATCGGAATGGCAAGCTCCGTAATTTCGATTTTATGCTTTTCATACCCAACTCGCAGAAGCCATATATGTATATGATATACCGATTCCAGATCCACGAGAATGCTTCAACCAACGCAGCGGCTTCTCCCGAAAGGCTTTCCCAGTATTCAAGCGGCGCTCGAAGTCTTTGATGATTTCATAACCCTGCAATGAAAACGATGACTATTCGGATAATATTACTGTCAAAGCAAACCTCGTCTCCGTGTTGTGGCACATTTCGTTGAAAGGCTGGAACGATGTGGATCGAGGGGTCGATGGATGAAAGAGCGAGAAAGGACAGTGACTAATTGTGATAAGAAGCGATACACACCTCGATGGACGCACGAACATCATAAGATTAGACCTCCAGTCACCTGTCTGGGGAGTAGGCCAGGTGTACCCATTCAATCTGTTCTCAAAATGGAGGTGGCCAAACTATATACTCTGGTCCTGGACTACAGCTTGTATGCAGCTCGAGAGGGGGTTGTTTTGGGATTACAGCTTGTAAACAGGTGCCCTCGAGGGCCGTGGAAATTACAGCTTGCTTACAGGCATCTCGATTACAGCTTGTCTACAGCTTCCGTGAAAGAGATCACGGAATTCGGAAACTGCACCACGCGCAATGCGCACCTTTCGCCACACCAAATTATTGAATCGATCTTCGCTTTCGTATTTCTGCTGTTTTCCATGCCGTTTCGAACTGATGCATTCGTTAATTTGTTTACAATGTTTCTGGCAGACCCGAGTGTAACGCGTACGACGACTGCCTTTTTCGACTCCATCAAGAACAAGAATCCGCGCCCAACAATAAACGAGGTAACTTCGTTGCTTGTTTATTAAGTCCAGATTATCTGCAATTATCGCCCAATTACATATTTCATTTATATCACTGCTCCAGGAGGCCCTGGGAATGGCGTCTCCCTCGAGCTCGTCGTTGACCTCACCGCCCTCCCTCCGATCAGCGCTACTACCGACAGGTATTTTTGTTATTGTTGTATTTTTTCCATTTCTCTTTCGTTGTAGGACTGGATAAACCAAAGTTTTTTTTCGACGGAGAACATTTTTTGTGATAAATTGATTCCACACACGTCCGATTACAGCTTGCATACAGGCCACGCAAGACTGCTTGTTTACAGCTCCCCCTTTACGGCTTGCCAACAGTTGCGTTTCAGCTTGTAAACAGTGAAGTTACAAGTGACTGGGGCGGCCTGTTACAGGCTTGCGAAAATTAGCTGTTTGCAAGCTGTAACCCAGGACCAGAGTACGCGTCCTCACATCTAAAATTCGTAAAAAAAGAGATGTCTTTATCTTCCATGATGTCGTTTATCTTCCATTAGTGCGAGGCCCACGTCCCAAAAGACAGTGAATAGCGTGATATTTTAAATGAATAATTATCAGATAAAATCACGACAGCAAATCGATAACAATGGAATTGCAATACAATAATCCCGGGTACCTCTAAAGCTCCATCTCATTGGCACTTTCTTCCTGGTCCCTGTCGGACAGTTCGGAATCCTCCTCGTCCTTCTTATCAGACAACGAGTTCGATCCCAAAGTCATCTTTCCGCAGCAGTTCAACTCCGTCTGAAATGATAAATGGGGGTCAGCAAAGACTGTATTGCTCGCCTTGAAGTGTCTTTCAGTAGTACGGCCCGTACGAGCCTTGAAGTCAGGACAGGCAGAGCAGCCGAACCATGCCTTCACGCCTGGGTGGCGCACACTGCAATCATTCAACATTTTTCTAGGTAGGTAGTTTAAACAAGGATAGAATCTGACATAAAATGGCTTTCGATTGAATAAGCGGTCTTTCCTCCGTAGTCTGTTGAATGGGGGCACATCGTACACGCCGTTCCCTTCGAAAATCTGAAGGCTTATGTATTTTATTATAGCATATAATCGAGGTTGATACCTTGGAGTCTCGCGAGACGTTGATCGTGGTGAGCAGAATTCGGAATCGTACGCAACGGAGACGCGACCTTGGCAGTGCCCTCCCTTCAAACCAATTCCCCCCTCACTCGGAAGCATTTGAAAATACCTCGAAGTGCTTGCTAATAGTGAATGTTGTGCGGCCTTTGACGCTGGGACAGGCTGAACAAGCGAAGAGGCTGCCTCCCATTGAACTGTGCAGCAGCCTGACATGATTATAGAGAGCAACGGCGTTCTTGCCACTGAAGTCGAGATGGCAGGAAGGGCACTGGGAGCCATCTGGTAGACTGCAATGTTACCCTTTTGGAGAGTGTTTGTAAAATGATCTGACATCATGCAATCCTTGCTTAATGATGCAGCGTCGTCTCTCGAGTTGATGGTATCGTTGTTGGATGATTCATCGACTGTCACTCCACCGGATACATCAGCAGTGAAGGAATCCTTCGAGGAGCCAGAATTGTTCGCATCATGAATGAACATTGCTCTGCCGCCGCATGTTGGAGACTGAATGGGCATTTCTATGTCGAATGGAAATGAATGTTGTACAATTCTGGTGCGATGCATTGCGTACCAGTTCTGCGTAAAACCCAGTCTGCTAAAGACAACAGAGAGAGTTGCGCACAGTTTCAGATGCTCTTTGATCTTCGATAATATGTACATACCCGATAATGGTTTATGATCGGAGCACTCGAACGCGTCTTGATCTCGGAACAAGAAGAACATCCAAAGAGCGTACCCGGAATGTCCACGTGATGCTGTCTGCAAGAAATCAATGTTGTTTTTTCTTACAAACAGTATTTTCAAAGCCCTCGTAATAAACGCTCGAGGAACTTCGATGTTACTTGAAGTGCGAGTAGAAAGAATGTACGTTGGCTCCTCCCTTGAATTTCTCCTCGCACCACGGACACTTTGTCACTTCGGGAAGACTGGAATGGATGGCATTTTGTTGGAAACTTCGGAAAGTGTCTACTCAAGAGGTCGATCGAATCCAGCGACAACACCAGCGGCTGCGATGGAACGGCAACTCGATCGTTTTGACCGATTCTGAATGGTTTGCAAGAAGTGTAGAGAGAACAGTGGCGAGAATTGGACACTGTCGGCATCCCAATTGTCCGTCTTGTTCCTTTCTCGATAGCCTTTTTTGGTTCACGAAAATACCTCCGTTTTGACATTGTGCGCCGTCCGTGAAATCTTGGATTTGTTCGATGGTTCGGTTGCTCCTGCGGATTACATGAAGAAGATGCATGAAGGATGAAGATATGAAATCCAAACCTGATCTCATCCTGGATGTTTTGTCGCTTTGACTGGTCGATCTGGAGTTGCCAGTGATATCAAACGAGTCTCGCGAGTGAGAAGTCTCCTCGGCTGTATCGAAGTTCTGCTCTCCATCGGAATCATTTCCGCCTTCTTCATCAGAACTGAGGGAGATGAAATCGACTAGCTCCTCCTTCATCGGCAAGGTGCAATTGAAGGTTTCTTCGTTCACGTTCTCCTGTAAGCAAGCAGCAGATAATCTCGATTTTGTGGAGTGTTACCTTTGGAGTGTGAAGGAGCAGTGTAGGAGGAGGTACGCTCGATTCTTGATCGATCTGTTGAGCAAGTCCTGGACCATTGTTCATGGGTGAATAGTTTATCTAGAACGTTCCATCGTTCATACGTATGTTTCAAACATCCTACCGATGCCAGCGTCGGAGTATCCGGTAGTGAAGAAGAAGGGGCAGTCGTCATCACGAGTCCACTGTCCTTGATCAGAACCCCTCCCAACTGCGATAGGGATACGGCCATTTCGGCAGATACTATTCGACCCTTCTGAAATGCGAATACCGAATCATTTCGTTATCTCAAAATTCTCACCTCTTGCATTGTCTGTATCTTCTCTAGAATAATGAACAACATCTGGAAATTAATGTGATTAGATATTTGGTTACATGATTATTCATTGGTTACAGCGAGAACTGACCCTCGCAAAGGGATAGAAGGCCTCATCTTCAGGGAAGTTGTGAAGGTTACGAAGCTGTTCGAGGTGTGATGTCTTCACCTGAAGATCGAGATATACAACATGAATTGCTACCCGAGTCATACCTTGAGATCGGCGACGATCACTTCGACAGCCACACTTTGAAGGAACGAAGTCAATGGGGAGAGGGACATGGCCTGCAAATTTAATGCAATTTCTTCTGGCCATAAATAATGAAAAGAGACTAGCTTAAAAACTGGCGCGATGGCTTTGGCAGTGGAGAGAAAGAGGCTAGCATTTTTCAATCTGACAAGGTCATTTCGCAGCGAGTATCGAAGGAAGGTGCGAAAAAGATGGGTTATCGATGCACGGTAAATCATTTGGAAGAAAAAAACAATGCGTACACTTTCCACCGGAGGGGGAGAGGTTGGGGGAAGAGGTGCAACAACAAATGAGCTCATGGCTGACTATCCAACTCAAGGAGTGCCCATTCAAACTGTCCACGGAGTTGTTGAAGAAAAGAAACGTAAATATTCGCATCACGGTTATCTTATCAAAGAGATCTCGCGGTTCTCTTCAAGCCACTTCATATCTTCGAGCCGAATTCTCATGTTGTGATGAGATTTGATGCTGGGGGGGTCTTTACCGGAGTGTACTTATTACGTACACCTGACCTTCTCCCCCTAAGTTGACATCGATAAGACGATTGCGCATGTTCCGACATTTGAGCAACCGTCAAAAGAGCAACCGACAGAAGAGCAACGAAAAAAAGACCCAAGAAAACAGGCACGGTAACAAAAAGGTCACCTGTCTGGAGAGGAAGGCAGGGGTGCCCATTCAAAGGACCCCCAAAGATGGTCGCCAAGAAGAACGCGTTTTCATATTTGTATCAAAGAGATGTTGTTTATTACCAAGTTGCTTCATAGTGCGAAGCCCTCGTGTCAAAAAACAGGGGAGAGCGCTTTATTTTTACGTGAAATCTGAATTATTAACGGATTAATTAAACAATGATAGCGATTCGATAAAACTGGAACTGGAATACATTTGTCACAGGTGCATCTAAAACTCCTTCTCATCGGCACATTCTTCCTGGTCCCTGTCGAGCACTTCGGAGTCCTCCTTGTCCTCTCCCACGACAGACAACGAGTCCAATCCCACAGTCATCACTCCGCCGCATGCGAATCCCGGCTGAAATGATATGTTTTCCAGGCACGACTGTATTGTCTGACTTTGAAGTGTTTTTCTATAGCCCTGTAGTCACGAAACTTGAGGAAGGAACAATCAGAGCAACCCAAGTTCGGATTTAAATTTGCATGCAATCTCCTGCAAAGATTACAACTGACTGATCTGGATATCGAGATCGGAAAGGAGGGGTATTGCTCAACAACCATGACGCGAAGTAGGAAGATAATAAAAACTATCAGATCAACCTGAAGTGCTTAGTGAATGCTTGGGCACTCATTCCCCCGTAGATGGCTGAGCACACGGGACACGCAGTTCCTGTTGGAAATCTGAGGGGTGTCCTGAGCGCATTCCACGGGATTTATTACCAGGGACAGCGAGTTGCACCTCTGCTATACTTATCGCGTGCATTGGCCGACTTGGAATCAGCGGGTGAACAGAACAGGGGATCGTGCGCAACGGAGACGCGTCCATGACAATTCCCTCGCTTCAACCCATAACCGATGTCCCTCAGAAGCACGGTTATACCTCGAAGTGCTTGCTAATAATGAATGTTGTGCGGCCCTTGACGTTGGGACAGGCAGAACAAGCGAAGAGGCTGCCTCCCATTGAACTGTGCAGCAGCCTGACATGATTATAGAGAGCAACGGCGTTCTTGGCACTGAAGTCGAGACGACAGGAAGGGCACTTCGAGCCACCACCAAGACTGCAAAACTATTTATATTTCTGTATTGATTGTTGTCTAGCAGTTCAAAACCTATCATACATCATACGATCCTTCGTGGATGAATCGAAATCCTCTCCGTCATCACTGCTGTATTCCTCTGAATCGTCGGCTGTCTTTCGTTCGTCTTCACCATGAGCTTAACATTTTATTTCAATTCTTGTTATAAAAAAAGTCTTGCTCACGTTGTTTTTTCGTGAACTCTCCGTGATGTGAAGTATTGTCGATGAAGATCTTTGTAGAGGGGCGGGTTGCAGAATCTTCTGGATCGTGAATGAACACTGCTCGACCACCGCACGTCAGAGACTAAACGAATGCTTTGCGGACAAGAATGCTGCCAAAGTTCCAAGGACGCAAAATTTAGCATTCCTGATCTTCATAGGAAAAGTGGTATTCGCAGTCTGGGAGCGAAAATAATTAGAAGGACAAACATGCAGAGTCAGACGCTCTGATATCTAACTTCGATGAAGCATACTGTGAAATGGTTTGCAATTGTAGTACTTGAGCGCGACTTCAAGGGACAGGCAGAACATTCGAATAGAGTGCCTGGGATGTCCACATGATTTTGTCTGAAAGGAGAAACGTGATCCATTTTGAAATATTAACATCGAATAAGAATGCGGACCTACGACGATACCTGAAGTGCGCGTAGAAGGAGGTCACTGATGCTCCTTCTTCGAACTTCTGATCGCACCACGGACACTCGGTTAGTTCGGGAAGACTGGAATGGATAAGATTTCGAGATGAAAGAGCGTTTGTATACTCGAGAGGTCGATCGAATCCATGTTCTAGGAAAGGAGCTGCGACCGTTCGGCAACTCGTTCGCTTTGGTCGATTCTGAATGATTCGCCCAGTAGTGTTGAGATCCGCGAAGGCATTGTCGGGAGTGAAACTGTCGGCATCGTTCTTTTTCAGGACAGTATTTGTAATTCTGTGGATCGCGCCAATACCTCCATCTTGTCATCAAGCGCCGCCCGTGACATCTTGGGCTTCTTCGTGGACTCAGTTACACCTTAGGATAGAACATTACAAAATCAAGAAAAGAAATCCCAACCTGGTCTCTTCCTGGAGTCTTTCTCGATTCCTGATCGTGAACTTCTGGAGTGGTCGCCGATTTCAAACGAATCTAGTGAATGGGAAGTCTCCTCGGTAGAATCCACGGCCTGCTCTCTATCGGATTCGTAGTCGCCGTCTTCATCGGAGCTGATGGAGATGAAATCGACTGGCTCCTCCTTCATTGTCATGAGGCTATTGAAGGCTTCGAGGTTTTCATTTTGCTGTATGTAACTATTAGTTAAGCACGAGTCATTGTGGCGGATTACCATTGGAGTCTGAAGGAGAAGTGTAGGTGGGGGCGTTCCATCCTCGTTCATATGATTCCATTCCATCGATTCCGGAGACGGAGTTGTCGATGACGACAAGGAAGGGACACTCGTCCGAGCGAATCCATCATCCTTGATCAAAACCACACCTAATTGAGAAAGGGAGACGGCCACTTCTGCAGGTATTATTCGGCCTTTCTAGAACGCAAATGCTGAATGATATTTTTTGCGAGGAATTCTCACCTCTTGCATTGTTTGAATCTTCTCCAGAATAATGAATAACATCTGAAACTCGCAAGTAATTGGAATTGTTTGCTTAGAGCAAAAACTGACCCTCGCAAAGGGATAGAAGACCTCATCGTCGGGGAAGTTGTGTAGATTCCGGAGCTGATCGAGATGGGAGGTCTTCACCTGATGGTTGAGGGATAGAGTGTGAATGGTTCCTGAGTCATGCCTCGAGATCGGAAACGGCAACTTCCACAGAGACACTTTGAAGGAACGAAGTCAATGGGGAGAGGGCCATGGCTATGCGCCCTGAATTTAAGAAAGGAGAGTATAGACTAACATACAAATTAGCGAGGTAATTTCGCACGAATGACCGTGGGAAACTGCGATGAGGGCCAACCAATCAACAAAGCTTAGTTATTCGATGGTGGACAAGTTGAACTTGGACCCAAAAGGCAATCCGCAAACATTCCACCGAAAATTTAAAAAAAAACAAAATCTTCCGAATACCTGCATTTTCAGGGCGGGAAAAGGGGGAAGCAGAGGGTTTGAAGTGGAGAGAAGAAAACGGGCGCGACAACAGATGGTCACCTGTCTGGCGAGTAAGACAGGGGGAACGCATACCAACAGCTGCTAGACAAGAAGGGTCGTGTTCCCATCTCGTTTATATTATCAAAGAGATCTCGCGGTTTTCTTCAATGCACTCCATGTATCCACGACGTCATGCGGAATCCCTCGTGATGGTGAGGCTCTATGGGTATCCATTTTTACAGTGTTTTGTTACATTCGTTGAGAAGACTTTATTTTCAATTTCGTAATAGAATCTGATTCAGAGACAACAAATATATAACAATTGTTGAAGACGACGACATCGTCAAGCAGATGAGATATAACGCCCCAGTCCAAGGGCGACGCTCGATATGCTCCCGTGTCAAGATCGTTCGTGTATTCAAGCTTCGTAGCTTCGTTCGGATCAAACAAGTGCGTTGCCAGGTCGGACATTCTGATATAGATAACCTATGTAAAATAATGATGTGGATCGACGAACCTGCGCAATGTTGAACCGCACGTAGTGCTGATCTTAGTATACTTCGTTCTTGGCCGAGAACCCAGGTTTCGATAAATTCATTCTTCTGCAAAACAGCACATTTCATCTTTCATGGTTTTCGAGGAAAGATTTTTGAAATGATATCATAGGTTATGACCAGCTCTCAATTGCACCGATTAGGGATTGTGGTTTCAGCCAACTAATTGCTAGTCATTAATTTGACGATGATATGAACTTGTTTGACTTCATTTTTCGAAAAAAAATCGTTATTGGAGCGAAATAAAAAAAACTTGCTCTAACCTCTTCTTGGTACATGCATCGATGGAAGCAGCATTTCAAAGGATTCGGCGCTTTGGTCAGAGGACGAGGAATGAAGTGTTGAGGTGGATCCCTCGAACAGGCCACAGGGCGGTTGCGGACTCCAGCACGTGGTACAACAACAATTCGTTGATCTTGAGCTTGACATCGTTGAGTCACGTAGGGACTCTGTAAATTTACGTGAATTAGGAAAGAAATCAAAAATGAAAGGAACGGCGCGATCAATGGTAGGGCCAATAGTGATAGGGCCCAGCCAGCCAGCGACAATGCGAAGAATCAATAGTTATGCTGCTCAGCCAACACTACCTCGAGAGTTGAGAGAGTGGAGGGAGAAAGAGACTAAGAGAAAGATACGAAAGAGGGGGCGAGAGTTGGTTCGGGAGAGAGAGAGCGGCATCCTTAAAGAAGGACAGGCAGCAACTCAGCGACTGGTAGTAGACTGCGTAGGCAAGGTGGAAAAAGTACATTTACATAGGAAGTCCCAATCAAAGTTCATGTTCACCCCCATGAACTGCGCCCTGTTCCGGACCTACAGTACGCTCTCAGTTTGCGACACACCAACCTTGTCTACCTCAGTCAACTCCGCAGATCAAAGTTGCTTTAATAGCAGAGAACTGATGTGAGGAGACGCAAAGGGTTCTAAAAGAAAGGGAATATTATTTTATTATTCATCACTTCGTGGGAAGAAACCGGCATAGTTCAGGGCAAAGAAAGAATATTTGCTCTTCTTTCTCTTTCTTATACCACGAGTTCCCCGAACTCATTACAAAAACGGGCAATTACAAACTGGCTGCGGCCCACTCGCGCCGGGTTCACAAACGGGCGCGGAGGGGGGGTAACTCGGGCTATTTATGTGGCATTGGTTTAGTAATTGAAAGATCAGGGTACGGATGATTTTCAAAAAATCCGCATCATTTCCGAATCGAAAGGATTTGAAGGGTCCGCGCCCTGTAGAA
>JACMIG010004564.1:0-10021 GCA_014805385.1 Levipalatum texanum
GGTAGAATCGAGTATATCAGGAATGAGTGGCATCGAACATCTCGTCACGGCGAGCTATATCCGTTCATGCCAATATCTCCCTTTTGAAAGTTGCTCCTACTCCTTCTTTAAACCCCGCGTATAATAATACGAACTTAATAACATACACTCTGAACTTCTTCTGGTCTCGTGACAACATTCATAATACCTCGGGAGACATAAATAGGCAGAATGCGAAGAGTCAGCCAAGCAGTGGCGTACACTGCGAACATGGTGAAGTACTCGAGGGTGAATCTACAAAGGGAGTGGAATCTTGAAAGTTCCAAGGATGTGACAGAAACGCATTCGCGTGAGAACAAACTTGAATAAAATACAACACTCACACGGCTTCTCTCCTACGCCTTCGCTCTCGCTTGCTCAGTGTAACGAAGTTCATTGTGAAACGGTGCCGGGCGATGTAGAAGATGATCTGAACCTCAAGCAATCTAGAAACCCCGTTACATGCCATGCCAACAAGCCAACGATCAATGTGCAAACAATAATTCTCAATTCTCAAAGATAACACGTGAAAGTTCATCCGTAAATCTCGTAATGACCAATTGGACTTCTAAGTAGGAGCTTACCGTGGCATACGCAGTAAGACAGACGACAGTAGTAATAATATTGACCGGCAGATCGAAGTATCTGTCCACGAGGTTGGACTCCGTGCACCACTCGCGAGGGATGAAGTCGTACGAGAATACCAAAGGGTCCATGATGAAACTGGACCACTTTCTCCTTTCAAACATCAAGCATACCTCGCGCAAGGAATCATAAGCTTTGAGATGAGCGTTACAATGAAACTGAGTGGGTACAGAGCCGTCAGGATGAGGATGACCTGACGGCGCTTGAGCATCTGCGAATCGAGCACGACCACTGCGAATCTAAAAATGGTACTACATGTCAGGGTAATTGTCAAAGAGTAAAGAACATTTAAAATCATATTCAGCTAAATTTATATTTCATTTCCATTTATCGAATGTCCTTAGGAAGGACTACAAGAAGTAAGTTGAGCGGAACAAGCACCTAGAGGCTCTTGAACTTTGAACGATACATACCGGTTCGCTGCCATCAGGATCTGCGCAGCACTGGAGTAGTACCAGCAGAAAGGTATCACCGACGAAACGACAACGAGAGCGAAATCATTCCGCCCTTCGAGGAACAGATAGGACTAATAACTTCATACTTTCGTGTCTATCACCTCCAAACATACCTTGGTTGCCACAGCCGGAACAAAGTATCCCAGATGCAGCAGAAGAATAATCGAATCAACTGCGATATTCTGCAACAAAATTGCATATCTTTCAAATTACCACCAAACCTGTGAAGATATGAGATAAATAGACGAGGAACTCTTGTGGAGGAGGCTTCCCTTGGCCACGGCAACAAGGACTACTGTATTGAGGACAAGCTGAGGAAGGTAGTTGAAACAGGAGGTAAAGGACTCACCCCGACGGTGGAAATAGCTCCAAAAGCGAGCGAAACTATGAGAGCATTGAGGTCCATGTCCAATGTGATGGGAGAGAGCAAGGGACGACTGAATGCAGAGAAGGTCGTGACCAATTTCGCTTCTCTCGTTCCTCCTTCGCTTCGCTATTCCTCCATCAGGATTCAGGAATCTCTAATCCCATATGCAGGAATCCGGAAATTAGACGTGTCGCGTCGACTGTGTCGAATCTGGGTAGACTGAAGCATTGGACGCTATGCGGAAGAATTTGTTTAGATTCAGAGATGTTGTTGCGTTGATAACTTGGTGCCCGCGTACTCCGACCCCCAGTTGCAACGCATCTTCGAGATGAGAAGAGAGAACTTTCAAGATGCAGGGTAGTGAGTAGTGACGTTGTTATGGGGAGTTCCTTTGAAAGATGTTCGATGCTCAATAGCACTCTGAACCTTCCTTTAGCTTACGCCACCGGAAACAGCCAACAATGTGCGTAAGGGAGTGTTTCCTTCCCTAATCAGAGAAAGAGAGCGAGGAAGTCGGAAATATTTTGACTCTAATTAGTCTCATCCTTATTATCGTCGCCGTCAGGGATGGGCAATGAATCTCGTCACGTATTCCCCCCACGCGACGCCATCCTGAAAAACAGCCGGATGTGTAATAACGATGATTGCCATGCACAAATAGATAGGGCAGCGCCTAAACAAAAGTGGTCGCATGCTCGAATCTTCTACTGACAATTGATATACCATCATTTCTGGCCATTTTTAGTGATCACCTCCAAAAATTCAGTGCTGACAACAACGATGATCGAAGATCCGAGTGCCTATTTTTATGCATGTTGCCGGCATATTTTTTGCATTTTCGGACACTCTACGATAATAAAGATGCTCACACTCATGAAAAGTTTTACAACTGGCAATCGAACCGAACATCGACATCCAACCGAACATATCGAAGTCAGTAATAAGATATTGTTATTAGTGACTTCGAAAATTCGATGTATGGCCGATTGGCGAATGCAAGTAGGGTTCAGTACGAAATGTCGGAAAAATATCTGCGTTTCCTGGCTTCCATGCGTCGCAGTACCATTAGGTTTGTTTGTCAGAGGACGAGATCGAAATGCGAATCTTTCTTTTGGTTACTCGATTACTTCAAAGATTTCGTGCGGAAGATCAAAGAAGCCGCCACGTTGGCTTGGCTACAAAATACAACCACAACGTTCATTTGAGAAATCATTATCATTGTTCCTGTGCCAAGACACTCGCTGAAGATGGAAGGCTTCATCATTGCACCGTGTCAAAATTCAAAGCATGTGAGATCAACATAATAAGCGGACGGCAAGCATTCAATAAAGCTTCTCGATGATAAATATATTTAGTGGAAGAAAACATGGTACAGCCGGTGTTACAAGCGGCTGTCGAAGATGCTGCGGGCGATTTCTTTACGGCGTCTGTAATAAGCATGATTAGTCAGATGTACTCATGACTTTTTTGAGTTTCACCACTCACACCAAGTTCCCCAAATGAAGAATAATAAAGCTGAGTCACTTACATGGCCTCTTCGATGCTGTTCTTCTTCTTTTGCTTCTTTCCGGCTCCGATTTCTGATTGTAGACTCATGATAGATTGGCAGAGATTCGCCTTGCACAGAAGTCTGGTGAAGCCATCGAGAGGACTGCGAGAGGACCTGGAAATAGAGGTATTATTTTCATTTGTTCCAAAAGTATGTGTTTAATATACTACAAATTATATGGTCTAAAATACAATAAACATAACATACATGAAAACAAAATATATAAAACGTACTTTTCAAAATCCTCGAGGGAGCTGGCGCTGGAGTTGAGGCTGGAGGTGTTCATGGTAGGAGAGTCGAGAGAGAGCGAGTGAATGAATGAAGTGAATGAGAGGTAGCGATGGGAGAGTGGAGCCATATATAGTCTCTCCCCCTTCTCCACAGGGGGAACACAGTGTGACACGGGGAGAGCGAACCGGCCACAGTCGCGTAGAGGCCAATTGTCTACCCTGCTCCTTCTCCATCTCTCATCCGATTAAGTGATTAGAGACAATGGGAAAGAAGAGAATTAGGCAACTAGATAATGAATATATCAGGAAATCGGCGCTCTTTCTCTAGTCTACTGACGCCGGAAAGAGCTCCTTGGTTCGAGGTATGTCACGCGCCTCAAGCTGATCGGTGTAATCGGCCTTTCTTCATAAGTGATTGCGTAAGCATCGCTGATGACGGTGGCATTCGCTCGATTCGAGAAAGGCAATGGAATGAGCTTCATTGTTTGGGATGCATTTCCCCCATTGGTCTGTCGACGATGAAAGAGCGGGTGCTGTCGACTTAAAATGTTTGCGGCTTTTAGGGGCGTTATCTGGGCTCTTTGTCTCACTGCGCCTCCTCGATCGTTTTGTCTTTCTCTATGGTCAATGAGACAACAGGGCGGCAGAGACAGGCGAACCAAGGGATCCCCGTCCAAAGGGGGAAACGGGGAAGAGTTCAACGACGAGTGGGGGTGTGAGCATGGCGGTGCTCGAATACCTCCCAAAAGCCAGAGTGCGATGAGATCGTCTTTTCGTCATAGCAACTGTTCTCTTCACGTAATGAGCCCAGAGGCAGGTTCCATGTCATTGCAGTTTTGTTGTTGATATGATGCTGTTTGGGAGCGAGGGCGTGCCATAGAGAGTTTCTTTCGCCTTCCTCACTTTCAAAGGGGAGTGAGCACGGAGTCGAACTGCGTAGGAAGTGGGGGAGGGAAAGAGCAGGGTTCTATTTCGGGAAACACCTCATCGGGGAAAGATCACTCGCACTATTTCTCCACTGCAGTGACGACGAATGAGGAACGGAAGTTCAAAGACGGACTATAAAATGGGGAGAGGGAGTGGGGCCATTAAGATCATTGTGGCTAGCGGGGACAATCAATAACAGATCGCCTTTCCATTGTACCGCATCATCTCGAGTTCTTTGGCATTGGCACGGACGAAGGCGAGAACTTCAGCGAACTCCAGCTCGATGATAAACTTGGCGTAGACGCGCTTCTCGACGCCCGGCAGGTGGGAGAGGATGGCCTGTAGGGGAAGTCATGTTGTCTAATGAATCTGGTTCCCTTCGTCTACGACATATTTTGGCCAACTGCGTGTACTGAATAAAGTAACATTGAACAAACGATCCTTCAATGCGGATTTCTTCTCAGCTCTAATTCTGCGGACATTGATGTGATTGATGTCATTGGTGATAGTGAAAGCGAATGCTGCGACAATCCTAGCTTATCGTACTTCCGGGGGGAGAAACAGGTTCTCTTTCCACGGTATTGTCGTGAGCCGCTGAAAACTTGTCACTTCGAGGACCCACCATGGAGTTCTTCTTCCAGCTGTAGATGGTGGAGATTTCAAAGTGTCTGCACGGATCGGGGAGGAGGTCCATGTTCAACTTCATGTTATCCATCGCCCAGATTCCATTCCGAGCCTGGATCGATGCTCGAGCAGATCGATCAATAAAAAAGTTACCATTTCCCTGAAGTCCGTCGGAAAGACATGGACCACCTCGTCGATGAGATGCTTCACGAAGTTCACATGAAAGTGAAGTCTTGGTATCAATACTAACCATCGATTTACCTGCTTCCATCGTGCGATCAACCACGCTCGCGCTTTTCCTATGACCTTTTCTGCATTCTGAAATATTGTAGCCTGAGAAGCCCCTGAGAAAAGAAGGTGTTTTAGCGCATCGTACGCATTGCTTTTTCGGGCAACAAGTACCTTTGTAGTACATACACACCTCTGGAGAGTATTCCAGACTAGCGTTGTTGTAGTTGACGAAGTCGACCACGACCTCTACTTGCTCGTCGATAGTCGTGAGGTCGTTTATGCTGTCCACCATCTTAAAATATATCTTTCGTAGGCGTTTGAAATTTCGACAGCACCGACTCATTCACCATACCTTGACGTACGAAACTTTAAGCGCTTCGTTGGTGAAAGGTTCGCTGACGAATTGATCGCAGAACGGGCCATTGCCTTGAATGGTCTGAACGAATACTTGAAGTGGGCGAAGAAATCTCGAACCTGCGCCGATGAAGCTGAGAAAAGAAGAACAATTATAAATGCATGAGTTCTGAATGGCATGGTAGACTGGAATTGAAGGGATGTCGAATCGATGCTGTACCGAGCGTGCACAGGATTGTGCGATAATCTCCACATATATAGCCCACTGCTGTTGGCAGGTTCAGATCTCCTATGGCTCTAGCGACGCACGCTTTATTCCATGAGTATCATAAGTGATGGGTTAAAGACACGAGTAAGAGCTCAAGGCTATACAGCACGCATGGCTACAGCTTATACGACTTCTCGATCTCAGGCCTGCTGTATGGAGGAGGACACGTCTTGTCGTGGACGAACTCATTGGCAGAAGGCGTTCGCTGGGTCCAAGGGGCTGGCCTGAAGCTCCATGGTTAGAGGCAGACGGGGAGATTCATGTCCGCAAAATATCTCCTAGTTGCTGTCAAAGCGTTGGATCCATCATCATTGATTTTTTCTAACTGATGGTTTCTTCTCCTTCTATTACAGAAACGGAAACAAACCTCGCGTCCGCCAATATAATATAGGCTACGTTAGCGACGATTGCGAATGTCCCGTGGGAGATGAAGATGATCTGCCACTGCGACTGACTGCCGTGGTTTGTGAGGATTGAATCGACGATGAAGGGCTCGAGGAGAATCGCTATAGCCCATAGGTATCCGATCTGAATGTTTAAGAACTCGAAAAAAAACTCTATCCCTTGTGCAATAATATACCGAAGAAATTTACCAGTATCATGACGAAGTGTGAGTGCTGCCGTGCTCTCAGCGTGGCGCACTTGTTGAATCCCGCGGTGACGAAGCCGGTGAAGGAGACGGAGATCGCCTAAAATCTTTTCTCTAGCTGTAGATCGTCTTTTTTTCGTAGTCCAAAAGAGCTCCGCTACATTTTAGCTGCTTTAGGACTTGAGAAGCCTATTCAAGTTCAGACAATTTCGAATGGAAGTACTCACGAGTCCAACAACGGCCATGACTTGTTGCTGTCGAGGGATGAAGGCCACGGCGATCAGCCCGATCCCAGAAGTGAACAAAGCGATCGAATTGCCAATGCGAACGTTCGTCGTGGGTGAGAAGCATCTAGATCGTAAAGTAGATGTGGTCGAATGTGGATTACGGTAATCAACTGCTATTTTGATGGCGACGTTTGCTACACCACCGCTGTCACGTCACAGTGCCTTTTTACGTGCATAGTCGGAGTTTTGAACGATCTTCACTAAGCTGCTTCAGGTAACCAATATTCTGCATCCAATATTACACCCTCACTTGACGGCATCGCTGCCCAGCCCGGCGATCAACTTCATTGCGAACTGAGCGACGAGCGGGAGAGCGGAGATTATACCTGGAATCAGTAAAGAATGCAGAGAGAAGAGATCTAACCCGAATTCATTACATCGAACTGCAGGAAGTCGTTGAAGTACACGGGCTCGTACTGCGCAACCAGCTGGAAAGAAAGTGTTTAGAATTGAAATAACTCCAAATTTCTAGAGTCCATAACTTTAGCGTAGGAGTGCTTGATAATACCTGGACATAGAGCATATCCGCAAAGGCCGCTAGTAGAACAGCAATGACCGATCGGTCCTTGATGATAGCCAAGTAGGGAGTTGGCTCGGCCTCCGCAGTCCCGCCTTCGTTCCTTCCCTCCATGATCATCTCCAGCTCAGCTTTCCCAATAGCCGGGTGATCCGAGGGACGATCCCTGTCAGTCTCTTCCTTATAGAGGTGAGAATTCCGAACCTGAAGACAACCGCCCAGACTGCGAAGCAAACGACAGTAATGGCTGCGTGAAGATAGTACACTGCCGACCATCCGAGTGAACTGGAGCAGACAGCGCCTGAAGTGGAGATATTATCGAGATTTCGAGGGCTTCTTCTTCTTACGATGTCTACTACCACATGATTTTGGACACCATGAGCTTGTGCTTTAGGCTCCAAACATATGAACACCCCAACCAAGGAACTCCAACCGGATACAGGCATGGTGAAGATATTGGACAACTGCGTGAAGCCCGTGAGGAAGGCTAGAAAGAGGCCATGCTCGTCTGAAAAACAATACTTTCGTTTATCCGTTTGCTTTCCGTACTCAGTGGTGCCCACTCCGACGTCGCGAATCCTTGGAAGTAGAAATTAGCGGAGAGCGCGACTCCCTGCATTGTAATCACTATTATTTTTGTCAAACAATGGGGTGCAAATGTTTTCGTATCGCCAAAATCTCTGAATCGTACTATTCTAGTACTGGGATCCGTGTGTGAGATTTCATATTGCTATTTGCTCTGTTGTTCCGAGCGCACCTGAACGATCCTTGCGATGAAGATGAAAGTGAATCCGCCATTGAATGCGAGCGGAATAGTTAAGGTCGCCGCTAAAATCGCGTTGATATCTTATCATCTACATCGGGTGCGTTGAAAGGACGAAGTGAGAGCTCGAAAACAAGCATAGAGAACAGTACCAGCCGAGATAAGACCAGCTGATAGGAAGACACGACGAGCGGAGAAGCGCTGGAAATTCGTACAAAATCGGATGGTTTCAGTTATGAGTATTGACCCATATACATAAGTTATGACCTATATTTTCAACTGGACCGTTTACTTACCGAACTTTGATTGAGTCAACGTAAATTAGATATCGATTTTTTTTCATTTTGGGCTATTGACGGTATTACCTTGAAAAAGTACGTCATTGGCAGTCCTGCAGCCATGGATCCAATGGCCGAGGCTCCTTTCAAAAGAGTCTTTTCGCCATCGGAGAATTTAGCTGAACATATTAGATATTTTTCCAACTTTCTATGGATCCCACAATCGAGTCGAGTGGCATTGAGCGAGAGCGGATCTTGGTCGTGCGGTTCCAGACAGATCTTAGTGAAGTTGTAGATGCTCATGTTCGACAGGACGCATGTAAGACACAGCGTTGTCAATCCGAGGATCTGAATCGTTTGCTTATTGTAATTATTTTCCGGAACCCTAGATCTGCGAAGGGCCTTGCAATCCAATACTCCGTGTCGCTCCGTCTATCACAGCAGATCGTCATATTTCTATTTGCAAGAACACGTATAAGGCACTGTGGTAATTAGAGATCCATGGGATTTCCACCCAACTTTTACTATGAACTGTGCAATCCACCAATTAGTCCTTGACAATGCTAGAAAAGTCAACCCACCAGGAATCTGAACACTGGCGGTGCGGTCATGGAGAAGAAGTGATTGTGTCCGTGAGAGCGAGCACCCGAGGCGTTATCCACCCTTTTTGTGTGTTTAGGCTTTTCCTCTGCCGTAATTGGGGGTGGACAATGGGCGGCGATAAGGCGGAGACTATCGTGCCCTGAGGGTATTTATATTACGGCCCAATGATCAGAGCCAATCTTTCCCTGCGTCCCTCCACCGAGGAAACAACGTGTCCGGTCATGAGCGGGACTGCGTTCATTATATCATTTCCGGAAAACAAGGCTATTGAAGAAAATGGATATGAACTCGACAACAATCTTCGAGCCGCACAGTCTATGAGATGGAGTCCGTGCCGGCAAATATATTTGCGATTGACATTTTAGCGTTATTCGTGTGCTCGCATAAATCGCCAACAATCCACTATTTGGTATTTTCGATTATCAGGAATCAGTACTCCGATTACGCTCTAATAGTATTTTCACTTGTGTTACTTGTGTCCAGCTCGCATGGTCGCAGGTCGGGCTTTTGAGTTCCCAACGGTACATTCACTTCGTTTCAGCTTTCGAATTCCTTTCCAGCACCGTTTTAGCAAATGATCCGCTGCACTTATTTCTCACGGAATCTTACGTCAGAAATTGTTCAGTATATTCCATCATGGGTTTTATGGTCGTTCTATGCGTCTTTGCTTAGTGGAATTACTTGAACTGACCAGAACAGTTCTCACGTTCAGCTAAAACTTCGTTACTGCGATTCGAGGAATTGCACTGCGGAAGAGGAACAGTCTGTATCTGCTTACGTCCAATCATCGAAAGTCACGTCAATTTCTGTGCCGATTTATATCCGATGCCCTTTCCGTTAAAGAAGGAGTAGCAGCAAGATTCCGCTCCGTAAAAGAGCTGTGGAAATTGTGGATAAAATATTCTAAAATGCAGACATAGGCGAAAAAAACTTTCGCCTGTATCTGCATTTTAGCATATTTTATCCACAATTTCCACAGATGTTTTACGGACCGGAATCTTGCTACTACTCCTTCTTTAATCATTGAATCTTTAGACAGACAGAAAACGCTGAAATAAGGCAAAAGCTCCCACCTATGAGAGGGTTCTACCCAATTGTTTCAGCTATCGTCGTGTGCTTTTGAAATTTATGCCCACGATTCTGGATAATCCCTTTTGACCATTCTAAGCTGTTGTTTTTGATAGAACAGGCTGACTTTGTCGATTTAAAGAAGGAGTTCGAGCAGTCAAATTTGCATTGATTTATTATATATGCACTTTTGGCCTGAGCTTGGTTCCAGACTCAGGCCAAAAGTGCATATAAATCAATGCAAATTT
>JACMIG010004565.1:0-10020 GCA_014805385.1 Levipalatum texanum
ATTCTTGCTTCTTGAAATTATTCTTCAATTCATAGCTGTTCTGCAGGCTAGCCAACTACGGCAAGGTCGTCGGTGAGCGACTTCTCGACGTCATTTCTCTTCGCGAGAAGGGGTAAATCATTAATTTCATAATTCTTCTTCCGCAATCGGAAATGAAACAATCCATAAAAATTTATTTGTATGCATACATTTTCATTGAATTTAACTACTCCGTTTAAAAATTCCTTGCTTTAGCTAAAAGCGCGAGACACGCTTGCTCGCGACGCTGATCTTCATCAAGTCCACGGTGTGGAAGAGGAAGCCGTCTGCTTCGACAACGACGACCAGAAGACCTGTTCGTATTTTTTTTAATTATAAGAAAGAAGTTCCTTCGAAATATTCCAGCACAATTTTCAGAATTGACTATTCACTGAAAAATCATAGTAATTCTCGTTTCAGATCTCCTCATCGAACGTGATCCCGTCGTCAACACCTTCATCTCCATTCCTAAGGTACTCCCGCTAAATTATCGTTAGTCAGGTAAGTGATAATTATTACTGAATATTAAAAGGTCTTAGAGTCTTGTAATCCCTTCCTGATCTTATTCGTTATTTCTTCTCCTGAATTTTACAGTTGTTCGCATCTTATTTTTCCGGATTATAAGTAATTTATTAGGATCACAGGGATTCACTCATAATAGTAAAAAGCATTCACTAGTCGGAATCATATTCACTCTCAATAGCTGCGCGCAGTGCGTCCAGTTCGTCCTCGTCTTCCAGCTGTGTTCGCTACTATATTTGAATCATTCTAGCTCGATGAGCCGAGGCGTCGTCACCGTGCCGAGGCTAACCACGCGTGTGGCCACACTTCGCCTTGAATCCTCTGCCGATT
The DNA here is from genome assembly GCA_014805385.1 of Levipalatum texanum. NCBI lineage: Eukaryota > Metazoa > Nematoda > Chromadorea > Rhabditida > Diplogasteridae > Levipalatum > Levipalatum texanum. The sequence continues at coordinate 871 of JACMIG010004565.1, forward strand.
CTACAACCACCGTGGCTCCACCGATAAGTCATCGTTGTTTATTGATTCGGGAAATCTTCATCATCTTTTCATTCCAGTGCACCAAATTCCAACTAATAACTTTGACCCAAAGTTTCACTAGGAAGTTATGCAGTTCCATACGTTCATACTGGTTTTGTTTCACTTTGAAAATGACTTGTTCATCAGAAGTTCCCTCGTTATTGTTTCCAATGTTGCAGTTTGCCAAAGTTCTGATGCAAATAAATACTCGTTCTGTTCATTACCGGATTGTCTCGAATACGCACATGCAATCCTGGTGCAGATCGCTTTCGTTCGTCTTGTTTATCGGGTGTATCAAGCAACATCTTCGACCTTTTCCGTATATTTCAAAGGCTTTTTCACGATTTTCCTGAAAATGATACAGTGCTGGCGAACGGTGGACGATTTAGTTGTTCATTAACTTTTCCACACATTCAAGAACATCAGAACGACTAAAACAAAAACATTCGACATCGCTGGGGATCGAACTTCCGACTGCTGTTGCTTTGGTCAAAACCATTACCACTGAACCATACATGCGTTATGGGAGCAGCAGCCCATCGTCCCTTACAATACTCAACCTCTGATCTCATTACTAAGCATTTGCATGGCAAAGTGCAGACAGTCTCACCGATCACACTGGTCATGAAAACGATGGGGGCTACGTTACGGTAGCTTTTGGCAATCGCTTCCCCTGGTTTTCTACTTCATTTTCAGACATAGGCTCTTCGAGAAAAGTTGTTTGTCTTGTCGAACCCTACAAGATATTCCAATTTGAGGGCACATTAAAAAGTGCCCGAACGCCTCCTTTAAACGCAAAAAACATCGCAATGACGCAATGGATCGTCGTCAAATTTGGTGAGGAGTTAGATTAATGCTTTTGACACGCAAAAAACCACACGCACGCAGGTTTCGTTGCCTGTGGAATTAGCCCCACCTCGCTTTGAACCGAAAAGTCCAAGTGGGCGACGAATATGCCTTCTTTAAATCGTTATAAAAAGTTGTTTAGCGTGATTTTTGCATGCGTGCGTGTTGCTAGATCAATGTAAAATTGAATTCCCTACAAAATGAGCGTTTGATCGACTAATTTGGTTCAGTATTCACGCTGTTTTTTTGATTGGAACCACTTTTTCGCGTTTTCGTGCTCCCCCCAAAGTGGGCGGAGCTTGCGGCCCCTACGTATAAGAGAATAGCACGCGAACGCTGAAGTACTAAGAACTGCGACAACTTCGACCAGAAAATCAAGACTGGTTTACGAAGATCCTGAGAATAAGCTTCCAAAAAATACGATTCTGCTAACGTTGGAGCACAATCTTTAAAGATCCACGGAAAATCATGCACGTGGATAACACTGTCGTAGCACACATAATTCTAAAGTTATTTTCTAATATCGAAAACATAACAATTGGAATGACAGAAAGGCCTTTGAAACACCACTATTCACTAATAATATTGCCCCACAGCTGAAGTATGATGTATTCGACATCTACTGCCTTTTCAATGGAAACATGACTGGCCCTCGGAGTCTTTTTGTGATCTCCTGAGAAACTCTCGCGAAGTCATGGGTACGAAACGCTTGTTCCAAACATCGATAGTCCAGCGACTCGGCTTTCAAAGAAAGTAATTGTGAACTCAAGACAAGGAGTAGGCGTTGTAGCTAAATTTAACAATGGCTGATAACTACGATGAGCCTTCATTCGGGGAAATCCTGGAAATCGCGAAGAATAAGGAACTGATTGGCTAAAGTAAGGTCTGCTTAAGGAAGCATGTGACGTCAGTGATAATTTTCAGCTAATCCACATCTGCAATCTCTTATCAGATTATCACAAAGATCGCACACAGAAAACTTGATTATCCCTTGATCTCATTGAACCCATCAAACGAGGATTTTAATTGTTTTTGAGTTCATCCCTGCCCGACATAAGGTTGCAAAAAAGGCAACGTAGGAATGTTACTGTGCGAGTAGAGGTGATTTTGAAACGCGCGCATGGGGGCTTTGGAATATTGGAGGTGGGGGCGATCCAACCAATGACACTTATGAGAAATAGAGCTAAGGAAAGGTCGGCCGAAGATGATATGGCAACGCAGAAAACACTAATGGAAGGAACTCATGGAACTCCAGCTCCACTAGCCCCATATTCTGTCCTTCCTGGTCACAATCAGTTGATCTCGATAAAGATAGCCAAATTAGAGGGGGGATACCATGTTTAAACATTTGCTCTCACAATGATACCGAGCAGGCAACTTTGCAAAGACTGACCCAAAACATTAGGCGAAGATAAAGACAATTCTCTATTATTGTCGACAGAATTAACAGTACGGAATGTATGCTCAGCGCCCTACGATCTCTCTCCACAGTTCTCTCATTTCTCTAACCGCCCGAGAGAAACGAGAGAACTGTGGCGAGGGACCGTAGGGCAATGAGCGTGCATTCCGTATGGTTAATTCCGTCGACAAAAACATCATGTTGCATTGACGGCGAAATTCGAGAAACCTGAGTGAATGCCAATTTGTCTGCTTGTCTGCCTGTCGAGGCCTCCTTACTCTACTACAGTCATGGAGTCTCGGCGCATTCAGAAGAGGTAACCCTACCAATCAACAAACGTGCCAATTTTCGCCGGCCGTAGTGTGGTCGTTTGCGCTCGTCTATCTTTGATCGGGACCTCGCTTTCGGAGAAATTCAGCTGACTATTAGCAATTTGATCGGCATCACTATGAAAAACAACGTGCGACGGAAAATTAATTTATCGCTGGCCTATGAATTGAGCGTTGCTATTACTTGAGTACCCTGAGAGCTGCGGGGGCAAACTGACCAGAGATTAGAGAACTGAATGATGAATGTTGGGAATATCACAGGAATACGGCATCACAGACGAACAATATTGGGCATAGGAAATCATTATAAAAACGAAATAGATAACATTATGGCACCTAATATAGGTTCTTGCAATCTTTACATAGCAGGTCCATACCCGAAAGTGTGCGCACCTAAACACCGCTAAAACAAAACGGCAACGTGGCGCAGTCGGTTGCTGTGCGGTCTGGAGTTCAGGGGGTTGCGGGTTCGGATCCTCTCTGGTGTTCAGAACTGCCTCCTGTACCGGTGCTCCCGTAGGGTCAGAGCCCACTTGTCATAGTGGACAATTTGAAGCGCCTCCGAGACCTCCATATTATCCGAGCTCCGGAGGACGAGGTCCTGAACGGAATACCCTGATTGTCTCCCGACCCAATTGCATTACCGTAATACTCGGAACGATGGAAACTATCTGAGCGACGCGGAGGGCAGCACCGATCTCGGACTCGCCGCGAGTTCTGAAGAATATTGGATTGTACGGTAAGTTGGTCAGTGGGTCAGAAGAGCAGATAGGCATACCTGATCGCGAGGTGTAGGAGTCCTCCAAAATAGTCACGAGCGCGTCCCCATAGAGCGCGACCGTCAGAAGTCAGGTTGGGAACCTCTGAAAAATCAATCAATAATTAAAGATCGATAATAACTAAATCGATCGTACCCTCGCCAAAGATGACGACGTGAGCTCCGATGACTTTCTCTGCTTCGCTCAATCGCAGCTCCCTCATGCGATTGTTGATGTTCGTGACAGCTCGAACGGCGCATTGGCTGAAATCCGATCTAATAATATCATAAGTTATCAATTTTTCATTAAAAAATATAAGTGCAAGTCGTTTTGACTACCTTTATGAATAAGGCGTGCAGATATTTTTTTTAATTAAGAATTTTTAGCATGATGTTCATGGCTTGGAATCTCAAAGTATTATTTTAAGAGGGTTTCCGGCAAGATTTTTGTTTTCTTCGAAAGTGTGCACATCAAAAAGATATACCTTATTTCAAACTTTGGCGTGTTAGCAGAGTTTTTACGAGGAAATTCCGTTACTACGTTCATCTCATCGAACTACAAAGTGTATAACTTCCCATTTTGTTCCCACATTCCATTTTCTAATGAAGAGCTTCGACTAGCCATAATTTACTCCTAAACGTTATTGAATTGGAGTTTGCTTAGGTGCACACAAATAGAAAAAACTGGATCGTGGCCAAAATAAGCGAAACTGAGTGAGAGCGCACAGATAGAGAAGAAGTGAGCGAACGGGTAAGCTCCAAGGAAAATGTTACTCACGTCATATCAACTGGTCTCTCGCGTTCATCGAGATGATTGCAGATCAGGTTACTGTAACGTTTGGAATATTCGGGAATGTTCTGAACCTTTCTTTTTTCTAGCAAAGCGACGCGCTTGAAGTACCCCCAAGCAATTCATGCATGCGCGAAGATATTTAAAAAATCAACATGCAGCACGCTTCCCCTGTACAATTTTTTTGATTTTACAATTCCCAACTCGTGCTTGAAATAATAATAGCATCGCATTCATGCAATATTTTCAGTTTAAACAGGCACGTTGCTTCGAAAAAAACATTCTAGCACGTTTTAGTTACTTTGGTTAGGATCAGGCAAGACTCCAGGTGTTAGAGTAGACGAACAAAATGGAATATACGTAGCGAATGTTGAAAACTACCTTCTATCCGGGCAGACTTGCATCGATGCTTCCACGGGGAAGTACGCACCGTTCGAATAGCAGACACCCTGAAAGAAAGTTGGTTTATGTTCTAGTGGAAGGAGGTAGGGTAAGGACATGATAATAGCCTGACAAGGATCGATGATTTATCTAGTGTGTGTAAGGAAAAGAGGTGGATAAAGAGAAAAGTATGAATGTGAAAATGTGGATATAAATAACGGAAATGGAGAGTGAGAGTACGGGTGTGGAGAGGGGTTGGGGGAAAAGGAAGAACTCCTCACATTGCAATTCGCCGTCAAACTCCACAGCCCCGTCATCCACCAGTAGAAGGCGGGGAATCGAGACTTTGCAACGAGGATCTGCAAAAACGTGTGTAAAAAGAAACATTCGTCAGGCCAATGTTTTCGAATTCAGATACTAGAGTAAGCGGGTGTTTTGTGAACACCTTCAAGATAAATTGGGGTCTTTTCATGCTATTTTCTATACTAATCATTTTCAAGCCACAACTTTTCTTCTATTCGATAAATTTCGGCTAAGACTAATTCGTGTTTCCCCAAGGGAGTTACTATTATAGAATTAGTGTTAGCCGAACTCTAGAGTTCTCCTCACCTTGTCCGGGAAAGCGAGGATGTTGAACTCGGGTGTGGCCCTCATCAGATCGGAGAACAGGACGAAAGCTCGCCGGAAATCACCGAGCACCTCGTCCAACGTTGCTATGCGCGTTGCGGTAGAATCGAGCTGAATTATAGTCGTCAAAGAAATTTATTTAAACTTTTAGTAGTCGAAAGTCTGCGCTCAAGCATGTCACAAACTTTCGCTATTTTTCGGAATCCAAAAGTTGTAATTACCGGCGTTCGGATGTGTATCATCTCCGGATGGAAGAAGATGTCCTCGAACGGCGCCGTTTCATCCCGTGACAGCACCTGCAGACATACTCGGATTATCACGGACTTCCGCCGTTTAATGAGCGCGCGAAAACTAATCAATTCAAAATATATACCGCGTGCGGTTCGTCCGTCCTCTGGCAGATGTCGTCGAATCGCTGGCAGATCGTTACGATGGCCTCTGGAACAGAAAGGAACGGCCGCTGAAACTGAAAATTTTATTTCGTTGTTTATTGTTTTTAGTTTCTATTTGTTATAGCAGGACAACTATAAAAATTTTATATTTTTGTTGCAAACCTCGATGTCCTCGTGCGGGGGCGGAAATTCGGTTTGCACGTTCATGTCCGCAGTCTACAATTAACGAAATTTTTCTCATTATAATTATTTCTAAATAAACTTTTAAGATATCCTCATAATTTTATCACATAAACTGTTACCTCAGGAACGGGGAAGTCTTCTTCGAGATCCTCATCGTCGGAAGGCCTTCAAAATTGTTCTTTTAAAATTTAAATTAAACTCAACTAGAAGAATAAAGAATATAAAATACTTTTTAAATAATTAAATAAACGCACGGTTCTATCTTCGGTATACCGATGACTCCATTCTTCCTGCATTCATTCAGGTCGCCCTGCACAGCGCGCGGATTCATGCCGACCCTGGAAAGACATTTGAGTGCGACAAATATTTTGTTCATATTGTAAAACGTCGTTCTAATCTCTCACACTCACCGCAGACACACCGCCAGCCTGCACGCTCTGCAGGCGTTGCGTTGTTCTGCAAAATGAATCCGTTCATTTTCCAAATCATTCATTCATTCATTCATTCATTTAAATCTACGTCAACACCAAATCTGCATCAACTTACCCGCATCGATGGCGCAGTTATTTCCCGCACGACACTTGTAGCTGCGTTTCTTCCAGATGCTCCGTCGGAAGAAGCCCTGAGATTATTCTCGATAGAACTACGAATAAATTTAAACAACACACCTTGCACCCATTGCAAGCCATGATGCCGTAGTGCTTGCCGAGGGCCTGTTAAATTACTATTATTTTATTAATTAATTCAAAAGTGCACCGTATCCCCGCACACCGCACACGTCGCTCGTCCAGAATGTGTAGCCGATGCCTGTGGAAGGCGATTGGGCTGCGCGAAGGCTGCAAGAATTCAGATTAATAATTTCGCGCCATTTTAGGGGGAAATATAAAACCTGATCCATTGCCCTTGAAGGTCATGCCACTCGGTCCGGGAGGGGAAGTATGATGGTCACCCGGGGAGCCATCCGAATGCATCGAAGAAGGCGCAGGAAAGAAGGCCGCCCCACCTCCTGCAACTCGGCAAACATTGTCCCGCTTTGGCACGCTGCCAAGCTTACTGTAAGAAGATTAGGTGCGGTGTGATCGCAAAGTGAACCGGGGCCAGGGGAAGGAGAACAAGGAAACTATCACGGGACACTCTTTTTGGCCACATATCGATACAGGGGTGTAGCGAGCGGGAGGATGGTAGAGATGGAGAGAGGAGGGGAGCAAAGAGGATACACCCTACTCAAGCACTTGATGAGCTCGCAACGAATCCAAAACATCAACAAGCTAATCCGCATACAGAAAAATGGACAAGAGTGGAGTACCAAGTGAGCTTTGCGAGGGAAAGCTTGACAAATTGTTTTGAGCCTGATTTTGGTTTTACCATAAAATAAATTTTACACAATAAACCAACCCGTTCCTCCGAACATGGCTCGATTGAGTGCGGCGACGTCGGGTTTGATGTCCTCCATTGTGGAAGGCGTGGATGCCCTTCCGTAAGGTTGGTGCAGATGCGGAGGCGACGGGAAGATGGGGAGGCCTTCAAAAGAGAGAAATTATCATATCCTTTCTGTTTCACAAAAGTATCTACACATCTGGCTATATTAGCAGTGGTCGCGGTGCTGTTTCGAACCCTTTTAAACCCAACAACGCGAAAACGAACAGTTAGCAGCACCATGAGAACGGGAGCGAAACTCAGGAAGTTCGAGGGAACGGGACACTATCGCGCAGTGAAGAGCGCTATGTTATCGAGGCTACGCCGTAGTTCAGACCGTTGCTGATCTCTCCGGTACCGGGTTTGTGCTCTATACGAGATGTTGACAGGGAGTGCTCAGTGACCACCTCGTGTCTGCTTCCCCAGTGCTCACATGCTGTTTCAAGCCAAGTTGATAATATTCCCGACTCTGTGCTGTGCACACATGATCAGTCTATATGTTATCTGGTGTCTATCGAACTGTCGCAGGACCGGCTCGCAGTTCATACTTCCAATTTAGTTCGGACTAACGCATCTTTATTCTCCATCTTTCCTATTTATGTTCATGAACATACCTTGTAACGAGGTTCCCGGAAGGTTGTGGCTAGAGGCTGTCATTTCGCTAGGCCGAGCCATTTGTGTATAGGTGGGATGCGATCCGAGGAACGTCAGGTCTGTATCCGGCTGGAAAACAAGAAATCGAAATTGTGTTTTGGTTTCGTCTTTGAAGCTTGTTTAGCTATGCAAACCTGGAGTGGCGGTAGGGGAGGTTGATGTAGGGGCGAGTGGAGGGGTTGGGGAGGATGGGGAGGAGGAGGGGGCAGGGCAGGTGCATACTCCGAGTATACGATACCTGTAATTATAGTTGTTGATATGTAGCCCTGCACTCTCCGTCCTTGTGTATGCCTATAGCAAGGACTCGTGGATGGAGAGTCTGCACTGGACAGCTCTATCCAGAGATCGAACCACTAGTCAAATGGCTACTTCTCCTCTAACATATAATTAGTTTCTGATGGTGACATGCTGTAGTATATCATTAGCGTCCTAGCTAAGAATAGTCATTACTGTCCCGTTGTGCTTTCCAAAAGCAGTACTGTCGTAACATCACGAGCTCAGAGGAAACGATGGTTCTGCTTGTGAGAAGATACGATTGCGTCATAAAGAGCAGGAGTTGTTCATGGGGAAAATTTGCTTTTGATCTTGTAATCTCGCGGATGTGTGTGGCAAACTGTGGCAGACTGTGGCTGACTATTCCGCCAGATTTCAATATGATTGACAGATTCCGATGGTGAGGCTAGCCTGTCCGTATATTTATGATGACTATGAATGCGACTAACCGTCTAATCAATGCCTACTCCGTGCCTTGTAAATAACTTGCCTGTTAGTCCCGGCATGGGTCCGTAACAGCCCGTGCTCGTCGCCCCATGCGACGTCGACGGCCCGAGGCCCATATCCGGCCAGTCTTCCATGCCCTGAATCTTTGAATATAATTGGACTGCACCAATGATCGCGACTGGTCTATGGAATTCACATCAGCATTTGTTTTTGAAACGAGTAGGAAGTTACGAGTGTCTCGTACACAGAAAAGCACGTCGAGTTCAAAAGATGAAAAAAGGGCACGCAAAGATTGAGGAGGAAGAGGTCGGTGTTCCGTTGTTCATTTGAGCGAGCGGTTACGTAAGTGGGCTTCCCGTGGAAATCACTTCTCAAATCTCTCTCTAACCAAGCCACCTATCACACACCGAAAGCCTACGTGCGAATAAGACGGGGAAACGGCGATAGGGAGAGAGGCTGGGGTGATGTTCCCGTTTCGAAGGCAGCAAAAAGGTCACGAGCAGAGCATGCGGAATTGACCGTGAATGTACGCTCATCGCCCTACGATCGCTCTCCACAGTTCCTCGTTGCTCTAACCGCCAGACAACGAGAGAACAGTGGAGAGAGATCGTAGGGCG
>JACMIG010004566.1:0-10019 GCA_014805385.1 Levipalatum texanum
TTGCCGGTGAGAAGCTGACAAGCTCTTTTTTCAACAATGCAGAAACCCACATCCCGTCCGATCTGCAAAGTTAAGTGACGGTGAGCTGGGCCAGTCTTTCGAATAGCGACCTCATGGGAATCCCCCGTATTGTAAGCAACCTTATGTAGTCCTCCGCCGTAACATTGACTAAAACATGATACTTTCAGCTGCGCAATTGAGACATCGTGACCACCTGTGGTGGGCGAGGAGCAAACCTTTACAACCCACCATGCTAAAAAAATCAGTTCATCATTCATGCATGTATTGTCGACGGAATTCCATACGGAAAGATAAATGAATGAATGAATGAACACTGGTCGCCCTCCTCACTAAACACAATAAAATCTATAATCAGTCGCTGGCATGCAAAATAAATCAAATAAAACGCCAGTTTGAGCATGTGAGAGGTATTTCTCGAATCGCGCGTTGAAAGGGCCGTGCCGCCTTCTAGTCTGCGAATTTCATCATTACTACTGCGTTTAGTGAGGAGAACGACCAGCGTACATTCCGTACGGTTAATTTCGTGGACAATAATTACATTCGTGCCATAGTACTTGAGCCAATGAAATAGTGCGCCAACCACTGGGCCGCCCAGTGGATCAAGCCCTTGCTAACCCATTCTACCCCGAAGCTTCGCAGCTTTATCGAAAATCTATCCCTGCCTCTTCTCTCTATTACACACCCAGTGCGACACAAACGCGCCGGGGTTCTAGCGCGAACCCCGGCCCGTTTGTGTCGCAACCAGTTCATAATTGGCCGATTCCGAATAGAGTTCGGGGAACTCGTGTGATATAAGAAAACAGTTTATGCTTTCTTTGCACGAAACTATGCCCGTTTCCTGTCAGATCAAGTTTGGTGAATTTTTCAAAAATTCAGGCCAAATTGGCGGTGAGAGGCTGACAAGCTCCTTTTTTCAACGATGAAGACACCCGCATCCCTTCCGATCTGCAAGGTCAGACAAATGGCCAAATGTGAGCGCAGGCAAAGCAGAGGGAGAACGAGGGAAACCTCGAGGGAATCAAGATAAAGGTATGTCTATAGGCGCTATCCCTACACAAACTATCGAGCAGATAGGGGACGACATAATTTTTAGGAACTGAAACATAGCCGTATTGACGATATACTTTGTGTTTCACCCGCGATGCAAAAGACGACTGAAGCTGTCGCATGCGATTCTCGACTCCGTAATAGCCTCTGTAATCCCCGGCTGAATTTAGCGAGCATCGGAGAAGAGGAAGTAGTCGATGAGACGGGGCGCCGCATTATTGAGATAACCTTATCGCGTCGCTTCCTTTGTAACTTTCAATAAAACGTTCTAATTGCATGTGTGTTTCGTAGAGATCGGTTGTTTATCTTGGAACTGATGATATCCGTATTCTATTGTCGAGAACCAATGTGGTAATAATGTTCCTTACCAAACTCAAGTAGACGAAAAAAATGACGCGGAAAATATAACAAGAGGCCGGGGTGAGGGGAGAAAGGATCTTCTCCTTGTGCTGGCAACAGAGCAAAACGCTAATGATCAGACAAAATTATTTTAGCAACAATTCACAATTTGGTATTGGAAGAGTGAGTGGGTTCATGAGGGGTTGAGAATAAGGAGAAGAACGTGGTGGAGGAAGAGGAGGCGGATGCGAAAGTGGAGGAGAGTTGTGTTTCACTCGCCCTGCTAAGTTCATCAAAGCTTGTGGAAACTGATTCTGTTGCTGGATTAATTTAAACCTTCCAAACGTCCACAATTCCATCCACGAGCTGGGAACTAGTACTCGTGAGTTTACGACAGGTTCAAAAGAAGGAGGAGGGGTGAAAGAGGAAAGACGAAGAAGGGATGAGGAGGAGAGAAAGGGGGGGAGGGAAGAGAGTTGTGTTTCACTCGCAATATAAATGGCGATCGAAGCTGTCGCAAATGATGATTTTGGAAACCCTATTATAATTCTACACAATTTCTTCTGACAAGGAGTATGTGCGAATTCCGAGTACTGCAAGGAAGAGTGGGTTAACGAACGGAAGAGAAGAGGAGAAGAAGAGAGTGCAGGAAGAGGCCGAAAAGAGACGAGAGCTGTGTTTCACACGCTAAACAAAACACGACAAAGGCTGTCACAAGCAATAAGAAGTGACTTTTTTTCCGAATTTTCACAATAAAAGTAGGAAAAGAAAGATTGGACGGGGGAGCGGGTACGCGAGAAGAAGAATGAGAAAGATTTCGCAGAAGGGTCGGATGATAAGGAGGGGATGGGGTATGGGGTGGAGGACGAGGAGGAGAGGGGTATGAGAGCTGTGTTTCACACCCGATTCAAAGGCCAACTAAGGTTGTGGCGAGCGATTATCTGCTGCCACTTCATTTTTTCGACCGAATTTAGCTACTATCGTAGACTGGAGTGAACGCGATGACGATGACTACCACAGGACTATCTCTTCGTACAAGCTAATCCAAATTTGCAGAGTAAATGAAACACAACTCTCCTCCTATTGTTGCGAACCCGAAGCGTTCTATTTCCCAAGCCCAGACAACCTCAATGACGGACTCCCATTTTATCTACCTCCTCGAGCCCCGAGATCAAAAACGAGCGCAGTCCGTCAGTGGGGTTGTGCGGGCGAGGTTTTAAAACGCGTCGGGTTCTCTACAATAGGAGGAGAGTTGTGTTTCATTTACTCTGCAAATGTGTAATAGCTTGAATGAAGAGATGGTTCTGAGGTAGTCGTCATAAACAAAAGAAAACAATAATTGGCTCGCGACGAGAGAACAAGGAGTAGGAGATGAGCAGTTGAAGATGGGAGGGGAGGAGTGAGAGGTGGAGGAAGTCCATTTCCTCATGCTCCTCATCCTTGTCTTTCTCCATTCTCGTTCTCCCTTCGCGAACCCACTCCATTTCTCGATTTTTCTCTTCTCGTCTACAGAAACCAACGAATTATCACTTGTCGCAACTTCTGTTATTTAGTTTGTACGTGAAACACAACTCTCCTCTCTTCTTGATCTCTTCCTGCATCCCTCCTCCCTCTCTTCTCCCCCGATCGTTAGCTCAATCTTCTCAGCAGTACTTGCTCTACGTACATGACGGTTGGATATGAGGAAGTTTTGAATTGATCGAATAAACCCATCTGATGACCATTTGCGACAACTTCTATCTCCATTTACACTGCGAAAGAAACACAACTCGTCCCTCCCCTTGCATTCACATTTTTCTTACCTAATACCACAGGAGCGCTTTATGTGTTAGCAATTACATAAAGGCGCTCGAGTGGGGTTTGATAAGAAAAATGTGCTCATGTAAAAATTTTGATGAAATGCCAAATCATTGTTCTTTGTAAACTTGCATGGCGTTTCTGGTTCGATTTATAATTCGATTCTTTCCTAGGAAAATAGCCAAATCGGGTTTCGTTTAATTTGAAAACATTTTATAACTCGTATCTGAAAACCCTTTCCTGCGTAGCCAAATCTCCACTATTATGCGCAGCCCATTTAAAGGAGGCGTTCGAGCACTTTTTTCTTACAGTATCTCGAAAGCGAAATTTGAAATCTTTGCATCGGGATTGCATCAGTCCCGATTCTAAAAGGCAGACAGGCTGTCTGATTCAGGACGTGTGTGATTGATTTCAAGCCAAGTCTAGTCTAATCCCTCCCATTTGCATCCCCATCGGATCAATCGACTGCCCGAACTGCATGCGGTATCATTTTTGTATCGCTTCCCCAGGTATTCTGTTACATTTTGGAGCCACCCTTCTTCGAGAAAAAGTGTTCATCTCATCGAGATCTATCACATGTGTAGTTTTGAGGCCATGTTAAAAAGTGCCCGAACGCCTCCTTACAATATCGATCCAGGGATCAAATATATTCCATTGCAGGCCCTCGAACTCCAGGAGGCTTACAACCAACTGATCATAGCAAATGCGAGGAAGCGCTAAAGGCCGATTTCTGAGTCCGCTGTCAACTAAATTCCGCTTTTACTGTAAAACCGAGGGGTAGAGGAGGAGGGGGTGGAATGAGGAAGGAGGAGCGAGTAAAGAAAAAGTGGAGGGGATGGAAGCAGGTAGGGGTGTGGAGTTATGTTTCACTCGCAATGCTAACGGCGAAATGAATTATCGTCAAAGATTTTGTATTCAAGGGTAGTCGAATTCAAAACTTCCAAAATTCGTTTTGACCAAAACTTCTATATCATAAAAAAGTACGTGAGTATGGGGAGTACGCTTGGAATAGATAGTAAGTACACAACTGGATGAGCAGAGAGGGGAATAAGGGTGGAGGATGTGGCGGAGAAGAGAGGAGAGTTGTGTTTCATGCACAAGACGAATACTAACAAAGGTTGTCGCAAGTGATCGAACGGTCTCTCGCGAGAAAATGTCTAAATGTTCACAATTTCAGTAGAAATAACGGGCCCACAGGGGGGTCAAGCGTGGCGCGAAACCTGCCGGGTCTACATTTGAGAGGCCTCGCTCTTTGCAGCCATGGCGCAGTGGTAACATGTCGGCCAAGGGCGCGAAAGGTTCGCGGTTCGATCCCGCTCAGGGTCAATGTTTTTGTTTTCTTTGCAAATTGTTCCACGAGTCCCATGGACTGGTGGTACTCAATAGCAAAAGTTTATTTCAACATTACGACTGACAGTGATGCTCATATCTGTTGTCCAAGTGCATCTTTTGAGTCTGTTTTTCCGCGCCAATGACTACTCCTCCCAGGGATCGCTTCAGATCGTTTTGCGTTGTACTAGAAAGTTGTAGGGGACAAAATTCTACTTCGGAAAATTCCAATACTTTTTTCATTTAGGCCTTTATTGCGCGCGAAAAAGCGCAATCAATATGTCTGAAATTGCAATGATTGTGAAAAAGGGCCGTATACCGACCGTAGATGAGCTCCAATCAAATTCCGATGTTCCGGGTAGCTCTTCAGCGTGAAATTCTGAACCGAATGGTACTAAGAATGATAGCATTTGGACCACGCCATCGCTTGTATCAGCGCTCACAAAAAGACGACGATCTTGGTTTTTTCACGAAAAACGCATCAAGTCCTTCAGATCACTTCTAATCGATTTGCGATGTTCTAGAAAGTTGTAGAGCGTGAAAAACTGAACAGAAGTTATTGGAAAGATTTTTCAGTTAGGCCCTTAATAAGGCTGGGCTGTCGTGTCTGTCACTTTGACTGGCGGCGATTATCGATTGTCTGGGCGAGACTCATCGATTACTTTGGCGGCGCCGCCCGTTCACTGGGGCTGACCCCCCCGTGCGGGCCTTGATGGAGTAGTGGGTAAATGAGGGGAGAAGAAGAATGGGGAATATTTGACAAAAAGTTGGGGGAGAAGGAAGGGATGAGGAGGAAGAGAAAAAGAGAGGGGGATGCAGGAGAGTTGTGTTTCACTCCCGATGCAAAAGACGACTGAGGTTGTCGCGAAGCGATAATCAACTGTCTGTGGTTCACCAATACCTCCGATTGAATATAGCGAGCATCGGAGAAGAAGAAGGATTTCTCGCGGAGTTGCGTTGTGTGTGCCTTTCAGTAAAAACGTTTTTATTCTGTATCTGCACTTAGCGCTCTGGTGCCCGACAACGCTATAGTAAAGCGCGAGGGGTCATTGTAAATGACAATATCAACGCAGGAATCGGAGGGACCTCGAAGCGAGAGGAGGAAGGGGGAAGTGAATTATATGTTTCACTCACTGAGCAAGAGACCACAGAGCATCGCGCAAATGATCCTAGGATGACTGACACGAGTGTCATTTACAAAATCAATCCTAACCAAATAATTGTTTAGGGAGTGTGGATTAGGAAGGGTTGATTGTGCGGAGCAGGAGAATGAGGTGACGGAAAAAGAAGATGGGGATGTGGAGGGGGAGGAGAATTGTGTTTCACTCGCGCTACAAAAGCGACTGAGCTCGTCACAACTGATCCGGACACGGAACTCGATGGGGGAAATCTAACATTTCTACAATTTCTCTGAATATATTTGTGATTTGAGCACCCATGAGCAGAGGAGTAGTGCTCCAGACCATTCTCCCAACACGACTCGATTCTGTGCCAAATCTACCTCGTAGGATTTGGTAGGTCGTCGTGCTTCGTTGCTGGCAGCCGTTCCCTCCTTCGAAGCAGCCCTCACCGCCCTGAAGAGGGGAGGAGACGAGGAGTTGTGCCATAAGGGATCCGCGAGGCTGTGCAACTCGAAGATAGCTACAATTCCTAGTGAAAGAAAAAGCTAAAATTCTTAATGAAAGAGTACAGGGTAAAATGAGTTTACGACCGCGGGCGAAGTGAGAGGAGGAGGGAGTAGGAGGGGATGGAGGGATGAGGAGCATGAGGAGCATGTGATGAAGTGGTTAAGCGCGGAGGAAAAAAAGGAGAATTGCGTGTCACTTACAATGCAAAAGCCGATAGAGCACATCGAAATTGATGTTTGACCGATTGATTTTTCCAACTCCCACACCCGGTCAATACGAGTGACGGATTGTGTGCACCCTTGATTTATTGACCGGAACCTAAAAATTTAATTTAGCCTTTAATAATCAAATTCGCGCAGGTCTTTCAAATCTTGATCTCGACTCTTTGGTCCAGGTGCAAAAAATTCCACGCGAATTCTTTCCACTCATAGTCCAAATGTGTTTCGTACATGATCCATTTGATGCTATCCATGTATTTAGTAATCTTTTCGAGGTACTAATGGAATTCACAGAAAATCACATTGTGCTCGACAAGAACTATGACACAGCTGCGAGCGAAGGCGCATCAATTGAATACGGTGAGACCTCGGCACTTCTCTTGACTGATATTGAACTCTTCAGGAAATAATGCGACTGCAGCGGGAAATGAAAAAGGGCGAAAAGGCACGAATGGAACTGGCCGTACCAGAAGAAGAGAGTGTATTCGCACAAAAGCGCTCAAGGCCTTTGCGATGCAATTACGAAGCCGGTGCGATACAAACGCGCCGGGTTCGCGGAGCGTGAACCCCGGCCCGTTTGTGGCGCAAGCAGTTCATAATTCGCCGATTTCGTGTAGAGTTAGGGGAACTCGTGATCAAAGAAAACAGTTTATACTTCCTTTGTACGAAACTATGCCCGTATCCTCTCAGTTCATTTTCAGTTAATTTTTCAAAAGTTCAGGCCAATTTGCCGATGAGGGGCTGACAAGGTCCATTTTTCGACTATGAAGAACCCCGCATCCCGTCAGATCTACAAAGTTAAGTAACGGTCTGCTGGGCTAGTCTCTGGCCACAGCATACCGGGGCTCACGCGCTTCGTACTCATCCCAGTGCCCCAGTACATATGTAGAAGAAAGTGCAATGCCGCTTGATACTTCAAACCATGAAACGTCATTGGTGTAACATCCTCACACACACGCCGATTATTTAGGAACAGGTAAAGGTAAAAAAAAGGTTCGTCCCTATCAGGTATTCCTGAGGGTGGATCCTGGACGACCAGGTTCCTCGAGAGCATTTCCCAACCGGCGTTGCTCAACCGTTTCTCCGGTGGTATTACCTGCGTGATCTAGTCACTACCGATTCCCATTTCTGGCACCTCGGTGGGGTGGCCGCGGCCGGAATTGAACCGGTGATGGAATGTCTGGGAGGGTAGCCGTCTACCACTACACCAGTCTCGCGACAGGAACAGGATAAGGGAAACAAGCCCAGTTCTCCCTAGAGCCAACCAAGAAATAGGAAATCACGTTGGGATGCTCGGAGGCTCTGGGAGTAATTCAGGGCTTCCTCACAAGAGGTTTCGCAATTCATTGCGATGTCGGGCCGATCAGTGGTGGACGAGGACCAAGACCGTTCACATTGTTTCAATTCCGAGATATCCATTTTACCTAAATAATCGCTTTGTTTGTGTATTACACTTATGACGTCACCGGTTTAATTACCCAAGTTTGAGGTCAATTTGCACTTTCGCTCCGCCTCCCGCCCTCTTCCCGAAGGCCGAAGGCGCTGGGGTCCGCCTGGTTGGGAATGTTTCAAGAGCCCAGAACTCGCTCATCTCTCAATTACTGAGCCGGTGCGACACAAACGCGCCGGGGTTCTAGCGCGAACCCCGGCCCGTTTGTGTCGCAACCAGTTCATAATTGACCAATCTCTAATAGAGTTCGGGGAACTCGTGTGATATAAGAAAACAGTATATGCTTTCTTTACACGAAACTATGCTAGTTTCCTCGCAGAGGATTTTTGGTTATTTTTCCAAAAATTCAGGCCAATGTGCCGATGAGAGGCTGACAAGCTCTCTTTCAGCGAGAATCCCGCACCCTGTCCGATCCGCAAAGCCAAGTAACGGTGGTGATGCCAGCCTCCCCACATATTTTGACAGATCGCGCATACTGAGTACTGCGAGTAAGAGTTGGTTCACGATCGGAGTAGAAGAGAAGGAAGGAGGGGGGGGGGGAAGGAAGAGGTCGATCTGTGTTTCACGCACAATGCAAAATAGATAAATGTTATCGTAATTGATAATCCCAGCCTTGCGATGTTAGGCCTACAATTTACACAATTCCAATGGAAAAACGAGGATTACTTGGGGGAAGTGTGTTCGCGACGGGAGAAGAAGAATGAGGAAGAGTTAAATAGCGGAAGAATAGGATGAGGAGAAGGATGCGATGAAGAGGAGGAGGGGGAATTCATCGACGAACTGGGGGTTAGCGGGAGATTCAAATTTCACGCCCCCTAATGAATTGGCAGTGTGCCAACTGTTCAGTATTCTCACTAGTCAGGAAGTTCGAACCTCATCACCGCTGTGACCCTTATCCATCTACAGATGTGTTTCAAACATCGTCTATTTAGATGCTGGCAATGCATTTATTCAATGGAATATGAGAATGTGAGAAACTCAAGAAATTCCGGCTCCGAAATACAGTAAAGAAACGTGCCGTGGACTACATCTACCACAAAGACAAAAAGATTTCGCAAGGGGAAGTAAAATTGTGAACGCAAGGAGCAACATACTCTGGTGTATTGACGTGGGTCGCAATTGTAGTGGCAGTGAGTTGTGTGCACTCCACCCCCTCCTCTCTCCTCCCTCTCCCCCAGTGGGCACCGAGTGGGTACCCTTTGTGTTCTCTCCTCGTGTTTTCTGATCTCCAGTTCGCACCCTCTGGACGAGAGAGCGTGCAACCCGTCGAGACGCCAGACAGCTGGAGACAATCGAGCGCGTATTTACGAAGAACCATCTTACCTTCCTCATTCACTTCGGCCTTTCCTCCCGCCAGGATGATTCTCTTCCTTCTGGCCCTCGCCTTCTCTACCGTACACTCCTACAACATCGCCATCTTCGCGCCCCACATCGCCAATAGCCAGGTATGGCGCAGTGGTTGAGTGATCAGGCCACCATTTTGATGACCCGGGTTCGGATCCTGAAAGGGCTCGTATTTTTGTAGATCCTGTTCAACAAGCGTGTGGCAGAGGAGCTGGCGCAGGCCGGGCACAAGGTCACCGTCTTCATCCAGGACTACATCGAGCACGATCCGCCGAGCATCAAGTTCGACCCCAGGATCACCGGTGAGTACAAATACGTTCTACTGCCAATCACCCAAGAACACCGAACCTCCTCACCCGAAAATATGACGTAGGCACAGTGCGCGGTCTTTGTATACCATGCCCAGTTGAATCGGAACTAATCCTGAAACGGGGCTAGAAGTGTAGATCAAGAGCTCGCGAAGTCCGTCATGTTTATTTTATGGCGTGCGAATATGCCGTTCTACAATCAAAAGAATTTTTCGTGATTTTTAAAAAGATATTATACCCAGTTGATCTATGCTGCAACACCAGGTCAACTGGGTAATTTAGGTTCGACTGTCGTTTTTTTCGCCCGCCAACACAACTTTCTTGGGGGAAATTTCATTGCTACCCTTTAACTAATTTTTGGTGAGTTAAAACTTATATAGGCTATTTTCTGAGGTCGAGACGAGCAAAACAAAAAAAAGTTGAGCTCATTTGGACCTTCCCACGCTGAGATATGACTACCTCAAAATGTCTAACTTTTGTCTGTACCCCATTTTTGTCACGCTCTCCTCATCCCGTCCGATCTGCGCAGTTAAGTAAC
>JACMIG010004568.1:0-10018 GCA_014805385.1 Levipalatum texanum
CTGCTTATTTTGTAGAAGAGTCCATGGGGGAGTCAACGCAGGTGATTTACAAAAATACGCATACCGCCCAAATTCGAAATGCTCATGTATGTCTCGGAGGTCAAAGTTCATTATCACGGTAACTCGCATTCATGTAACTCGCGAATTACGCGCTTCCAAAAATGCACCGCCGAATAAACGTAAACCATACCTTATTGTTTATTAGCACCGGGGAAATTGGTTCGATTGGTTGCCTTCAGCACCGTCTTCGAAGTGCCCGAAAACGCAACTTATGGTTTTTTTCTGTATATTTTACTTTCATCGTTTTATGGCGCATAAACGTCACTACATAATTTTTTAACCTTCTCAGCAGATTCTACGCGTAAAATTAGGGGGGTAATTTTTTTCGACCCATGAGGGGGTATCATGGAAAATTTCAACCCATGAGGGCCCCCTCATGGGTTACCGTGATAATGAACTTTGACCTCCGAGACATACATGAGCATTTCGAATTTGGGCGGTATGCGTATTTTTGTAAATCACCTGCGTTGACTCCCCCATGGACTCTTCTACAAAATAAGCAGAAATTTGGGTGCGCCAAAAATAGTGGGGCACTGCAAAAAATAATTGGAGTTTGAAGATCACGCGGCATAAGTTGCGTTTTGGGGCTCTTCGAAGACAGGGTTGGAAGCAACCAGGCGAACCAATATTTCCGGTGCTAGCACATACTTCGGTAATGTTTACATTTTTTCAGTGGTGCTTTGTGGAACCCCATAATTCGCGAGATACATGACCACGAGTTCAGGTGAGAATGAACTTTGAGCAGGTCAGACAAAAATCAAAAATTCGAATTTGGTTGGGACGTTATTTTTTTTAAATTCTGTGCGTTAACTGCCCCATGGACCGTTCTTGATAATAGGCCAAAATTTTGGGTGCGCCAAATGATACTGAGGATTTTTAAAAAATCTGTGAAATTTCGAATGTTCCAGAAAAAAATGGCGTTTTCGCGAAAAAGTGAATAGGACATAAAACAGTGCGCCTCATGCTCCCGAGCACGCAGAAATACATTTGTCCGCTCAAACCCGCCAATTTAAAAAGTTATGACCAACGGAAGTTCGAATTGGGTCTCGAAGGGAAAATTTTTCCGAAATTTTTTTTACCCCTTTTCGTACTATGGACCCCCAAAGGAACCAACACACCAAATTTGAGCCGATTCTGTGATGAGCTGTTCCTCGGCTGGTCGAGCGCTCGCCGATTCGTGTCTTAATGTACGGAGAAAAGGATGAGATTCTACGAAATGCGCATAAATTTGTAATTTCCGTACATCCAATATTGCACCCCTGATCCCCCTATGTATCATAGTTAGAGATGGGAATTTTAACCACAAAAACCGGGAACCTCGAATTGGTCTAGGTACATGTTTTTTTTTCTTTTTGCTGATACCACTTTGTGTTTAGAGTGAGATTGACCAACCCTCCCTTGAAGCCGCCGCGGGCAACAGGTAGATAAAACTGACATTATGCAGAGAAATATCTCAAATTTTATACAACCTTGTTGTTCCTTGCAATATGGGCAAGGTGATTTCATTTCTTCATTCTGTTCAAAAGGTCTTATTGTTAGTGCTCTGCGAACAGCATTTGCTATCAAACTTACACCTGTCTACTTGTTCATTTCCAGAATCCGTGTCCATGGGGTATATGTCACTTGGTCGGGAACTACACGGACCTCGTGGTAATTACTGCCTACAGCCTGTTATTCGCTCCTCCGCCTCCTGCACCCCCAGTCCACCATGACTTAGTGGGGGTAGTCATTACCCGCAGATTTCTTCACTTCTTTTATATATTTATCGTTTTGACAGTCTTCCAGTTCCCTTGTCTCTACTCCATATTATAAGCATGCATCTATTGATCATCGATAGTCAAACTTCACGAGGGACTCGTCCCTACTACATGTTAGCACTCGCACACAATATACTTCCTTGATGCCTCTGAACCGTGAATAACCGACAATTCAGTGATCTCGTCATGGACTTCCAGGACCTCGATGAGTTCGCCTGGGATCTGGAATATTTTGCACCGTAGGTTTTGGAGAACCCTTCTTTTGGATAATGTGAGGTTTCCGAAGCTCGTGTTTAGATATGGCTATTCGTAAGTGAAGAAAACCGTTCCAAGCATCTTAAGATTCGTGACAAGGCTCTGCATCGTGTACGGCGTCTACGCGATGGGAGCCAATGCCATCATGTTATGGCTCCTTCTCTACCACTCTCCGATGTATGTCGCGGCCTTCCGGCACAAGCTGACAGCGCTGCAGGTACTGTCATAGTCCGCAATAATCTCAAGAAATCTCAACACTGCGGATGCTGCTATTCTTGGTTCGCAATGTATTTCCTAACAAGGGAAAGAGGAGCCATGGAGTCGTTACAGCGGATCCGAGTCGGGTGGGGGTGCTGGATTAGTTTAATCATAAATCGAAATCATATACTAAATCTAGCTGCTGCAGGACTATGTCCAATTTTCGAACCCGTGATCATGGAATTTTCTCTAACCATAATGAGTTTATTTGGACCTATTCCATAAAATCCGGTTTCGCAAAGTAGTTTCCCGAACATGGAATATACGTAATTGTCTTCCCGTGGCCGACTTAGGGGGGTGGGTCAAGGTCCCGAGGCAGTAGGACCCTTCTTTCCATGTGACGTTACAGACTGACAGGCTGTCAGACAAGTAGTAGATAGAGTTACCATTTTCTTTTCCAGATCTTCTTTACTCTGTCCGATCTGCACATCTGCTTCCTCCACATCCCGTATCCTCTCTTCCCCATGCCGATCTTCGTGTGCAACGGACTTCTTTGCCGTCTCGGAGACTCTGCGCACGCCGCTCTGATAGGATTCCCTTCAAGACCTACGGATGCTTTGAAGGTCGGAACCGTCTTCTTCGCCAGCATCATCGGTACTCTCTACGTGTACTGTCTACTGGATCGACTGCAGAATTTGCTACATCCCGCAAGTCGCTGGAAGTTAAAACGGTGGTGAGAAAGTTGGGAAATATGCAAAATTTGTTTCGCTCATGTTGGTCCGATCGCACTAACGCATACGACGTTTCAGGCACCGCTTCACTCTGCTCTCCTTCTGCACGGCAATCTTCAACTGGAACCCTCTTGGCTTCGCAATATTCGCGGCTGACTCGGACAATAAGACTACGATTCTTAACGTGCTGTTTTCCATTATTCATTTTTTACCACAGAGAAACTTAATTTTCAGCAATCCAAGTTTCTCGGTCTTCAAGGCTACGGCGACTATCTCGTGTGGGGCGGCAACTACTACGATCTGGGCCGTTTTCGAATACGTCAGAATTTCTTCCTGTTTTAAAAAAATAATGTTCCATATGTCAGAACTCTTCCGGCCCTGCTCACGTTGTCAACGGGACTTGCTCACGTTGCGCCGATGACGATTGCTACTATTCGAATATTAAAGAAGTGCGGTAATTTCGGCATTCCTACGCCTTACCAAAGAACGTCGGCAAAAATGTTCGCGACAACATTGGAAGGTGATTTGCGCTCATTGAAGTATGGACTTTCTCGCTGAACGCACAAAGGATGGCAGTGAACGGGCGACATACGTTCTTCTGTCACTGGTAAGATCACATGAGTGGCCCATGATCCGTGATCTTTGAGCTCACGACCTACAACATCTTCTATTTCATGCCACTTTTAGCCTTTTTCGGCTCACTCGTCTTTGGTCTACCCGGAAGCATTCCCGTGAAATCGGTCAGTCTATTCCAGGCTATACGTCAGCGAACAAACTGTCACTTGTATTACAAACAATCACTGGTGTCAAAAGTTGTTTAGAGGGAAAAATTATGAAGATGGTTTGTTTACATCGGTATACACACGCCATGGCTAGGTGGCATTTGCGTACGATACTTTTAAAATTGCAAAGCGCTTGGGAGCAATATTTGGTTCTTGTATTTCAGGTCATTCGCGTTATTTGCATGATAGCCTTCATTGTCAACAGCGGCGCGACGACATGGGTGCACCTCATGATGAATCCACATTATACAAGGTTTTCCTTTTGAACATCATCTTTTTATTCGTCGCCGAAACTGTCAAATATTTTCAAGGATCGTCGGAGCTCACATCTGTATGATCCTAAAGAGAGCCCGTGGTCTCATGCGCTCAGCGAATTCAACCGATCGTGTGATCCCTCTTGCTCCGCCTGTGCCCAATGCTCGAAGGAACACGCCTGCCTCCGTTGCTTCAGCGGCACGATGGGATGCGATTGCAATATGACCTTTTTGCTCAGCAGCCATGCCTTTTGCTGGTGTTTTACACTGCTAGTCCGATGTTTTCAGATTAATGAAGCCATACAAGTAATAGAAGAAAGCAGAATACGATAGTTTCAAAGGCGTTTAATATAACAAGCAAGCGCTGTTAGACATTCAGAGATCACGAGGTAAATACCTGAACAGTGTGGACATGGCGTCATTGTTTTGGAGTCGAAAACTCTAATTGTGAGAGGACAGTACCCACCTTGACGTTCATGCATGAGCAGGTCTGAGTAAATACGGCTTGCTCGTCGCCTGCGTGGAACTTGAGGATAAGTCGGGTACTCGTTATTTCCTGCATCCGGTATTATGGCCGGAATTCACCTTTCGGAATGTATGCGCTCAACGCCATACGATCTGTTTCCACAGTTCTTTCGTTTCTCTAACTTGTCTGGCGGCTAGGGAAACGGGATAACTGTAGAGAGAGAGAGATCGGAGGGCGATGAGCGTACATTCCGTATGGTTAATTCCGCCTTTAATACTCTTGCGTGATCCCCGACTCTTCACAATCAGTCAGGCACTATTGCGGCGGCTTCGAAAGTGACATTTCGTATTCTGCTGAGTACACGCAGCGGAGATAGCACGATCTTCTTAAACTGTTGCGCAACAATGGTAATAAGTGCGCCGACAACGCGGTGGCTAAAGGTGGGAGAAGGGAGCTGTAGAGGATGGAAGAGCTAGTAGTCACTGCAGGGGATACATTGCGCTGCCGCCAATGCCGTTTACCCTACTTCATTGTAAAAGGAATTAATCCACTGAGTGAGTTGCCTTGCCAATATAATTCAGTCGCTTCTTGTAGCTATCCAGATGAATGACGCTCCCATACTGAATCCTCTCATTGTCACGATGCTGAAGATGCCGAGAATCGAGGGGAGCGTGCCATGTTCTCCTGCCCGCTCACCACCCAAAGAATGTCGGCATTTTTTTTCGAGCTCAGTACTAGTCATCGGCCATCGGATACTCTGCCTACACTGTTCCCACGCAATCTTGCAAAGAAATGTTCGTTGCAGTCCGTACAAGAGCGACTCATTCAATTCTTTTTCACCAACGATTTTTGGGTGACCGTGAAGGGTTTTCAGATTTTTTCCTCCCGAAAAAAAAATTTCAACCCTCCTACGATCATGCAACGAATCATGGATCTCAAGGATAGAGATAGGAAATGAGGCCCAATCCCGGTCAATATCACTATTGATTTACCTATTCTAACCTCGTTTCATGATCGACAGAATCGTACGCGTCATGAAACGGGGCTCAAAGAGGTAGATCAAAACATGTGCGGTATTTTCCTAGCGTGGAAATCAGAACACTCCGGGATATCTGCAATATTGCTACAACTGATCCGAAAATAAATCTTCTTGCGGCTATTTTTCATTACAGATGTTCTGGAAAAATTGAAAAAAATTCTATGTAAAACGTAAAATCCTCTTTTCCGCAAAAATACAAAAAAATAGCTGTCAGATAAAGATCACAACTCAAACAACCGAAACTGCAAAGATATTCGGGATGACAATACAATTCAATGCACGAAAGATTTATTTTAAGTATCTACTCCTCTTGTGTTTCGCGATCCAAGTATTGCCAAGAACCACAACGGTGCAATTATTTCCACAGAAATCCGTTATTTTCACGGCATTATTATTATATGCCCCAGAGTTTCGTGGGAGGGAAGTGGGTGGTCCCAGATTGCTCCCGCGAACTCGCCGCAAGCAAGTGGTAGATCTATCGGGCGCTATACAGATACAGATCGGAAATTTTTAAACACCGTTGTGGGTCTTTGCAATAAAGCAGATGGTTTCTTGGTAAAAACTCGATTGTTCACTCTAGAATTCTAGTAATTTCGACCAGAGCCGGTTGGTTGTCGAAGCATCCGAAGGCTCGTAGCATCCCACACTCGCGGTCTCTCCACTTGTTTTCCTGCACAAGCAAATATCATCATCGAATGCAATCACTTGCGTTTAGCATGCCGAGAACGCTCAGACATTCTCCCATCCTGATCGCGTAGTCAGATATTTTCTTTTCGGTTCTGAAAAGGAAGAATAATTGGCACCGTTGTTGTGCTTTCATCACTATTGTGTCCCTCCCCAATCTTTGCAAGTCCCGTTCTTCGAGCAAAATTTCGGTTGGAATCCTTTCAGTCATAGATTCCTTTGCTACTGGAAAATACAAATGAAAGTCGTCCGCATACGCACACGAGTTAGGAACGGCAATTGCTAAGGCTGGGCTGTCACACAATAACAGTATGAAATCTGTTCAATGAAAAGCAAAAATTGGCTTGTACTTGTAGTAGCGGTGGAGATCTTTCAGAATCTTTCCGTGTACTTCTCGACACGTGTCCACCGCCGTATCCGAGATTTCAAGTTCGAGATCTGAACTCGAGTCCCTGTCAAAAAGTTGTGAAAGGAATCTGGCCTGGCATCCACATGAGGAGAGCAGAGAATAGAGCAAATTCAGTTTCGTCCAAGGCCAGTGACTGCATTGAGTCACGCAAATTCCGGGAAAAGGAATCCACCGAACGGTCGTGCATGAGGCTTAAAGAAGATAGAAGCAAATTATTGGCAGCGCGTAGCGCTGCCATGATCTGGCTTTCGAAAACAGCAATGCTACCTTACTGGTGTCTTATGTAAGAGTGGTTCTAACGTAGGACTCTCTTGGGTATCTTACGGGCAGATACGTTGATAGTTATTATCGTGCAACAACTCGAAAGAGAATGTATGTAATGATTAGAAAGTTCAAAATCTCACCAATCTCGAATGAGAGGATCTATTATCACAGTTCCAAAGCTCTCTTCATTTCGCACCAAGGTGCCCTCTCTCCTGCTGTCAGACGACGAGAGAGCTCTATTTTCAATGGAGAGAGAACAGTTTGAACGGAACGCGAATTTATTGTCCGGGATTAAAGGCGACACGCGGACTACTTCCGCGGAAACCAGCGTAAGGATGATCTACTGCTCTTGATTACATTCATTACGCTACTTACATTCATTACATTCTTTAAGCAGAGGTAGTTCGCGCGTCGTCTCCGCATCACTTTAATACCGGGCAATAGAAGGGTGTGGAACTGCCATAACAGCACAATTATTGTTTCAATCAGTTCGAGCACTTCTCAAGGCAAATCACCTAAGGTTTTGCAGTAGTCCTGTTTTTTGGGAACTTTATGCTACCTTAAAGATCCTGTTTATACAACCGGCTTACTTGAATACTGAGTTCTGCAGATCGGCGGGAGGGTGCTTACTGCCAGAGAGGTCGTGAAACGTTTGCATGGAAATCATCCTAAAATCATACACTACTATTATTGTTCAAGGAGTCAACCATACGGAATGTACGTTGGTCGCCCCCATCGCAAACACTACAAACTCGCCAAAAAGTTCTTGATTTCCCTTAATCGACAAATGAGTGGCAATAGCCAAAATCGTATAAATTCGGTATCACCAAAAGCAACATTATGATACGAACTATTTCTCGCTCAAACGATTTCAGTTTGTTCCACTCAAGCGACTACAGCTGATCTGTAACGATGTTTAAATCTGCTTTCTTGAACTCATAACCTAAAAGAAGGAATTGGAGGCACTTCTCGGGAAAATGCAAGTTTTGAAGATGGACTCGGCCGTGCATTTCGCCAATCGCTAAGCGATATTGTTATTTCCCGATTTCTGTTCATTTCTGAACAGCTCATCACAGCCAATCGTGGTTTGCAGCAATCAATAGTGACACTTCAGACGCGTTTTGTGCCAAATTAGGAGACTTATTTTTGGCCCCTCAATTTGCCACAAAGATCCTCCATGTCCTTCTTTCAAACCCAAATCTATTTTCACAATTCGCAGTTTTGTAACTCCCAAATAATTACCGCATCAGTGGGTTGGAGGGCATATACTTTTCTGATAAGTAAGCTCGCTCGAAGTTGCAAAACGGGCCAAAGAAGCAGCGGAAGAGAGCATCCTGAAATCATTTGTTGAATTGTCGTGCCAACGCTAATAAATAAACCTTGTCCACTTTGCCGAGTTGCGAATAGGAAACAAATGTGGATTCGAAGAAGAGTTCAATCAATGGCACAGTTTCTCTCATGATGTCATTCACTAAATCGAGCGTTGCATGGTAGACCGGCTATAATTTCCGCCAATTAGCCTTTCATGTCTATCTAAGAACCCCGAGTGGAGTTGAGAAGCTCCTCAGTTCTTCTGTTGAGCTGTCAATGATGCTCTGCTCACGTATCATTCTATCCTGAAGCATTTGGCTGCAAGAATACGCATCGATTCACCGCACACTATTTTTCACCAGAAATTTCTTCGGATTCCTGGCAGTTCGAACGAGTCCTCAAGGACGGTGAGTTTCTCGGAATGTCCTGCGAAATATTTTCAGCTATTTTTAGTGCCTTTTAGGTCAAAGCATTTGTGTTGTCATACGAGAGGCGAGGTCGCTCTCGCGAAGCTAACTTGTACGTATTTTAAATCCCGTAAAAATCGAACCCCTCAAGACCATTCCGGCCGCCAAGCACTTGGAGAAACGGCACTTCTTGCACATGCGTCTTCCATCGGTTTCTGCAATACATGATTTTAGCGTGTGGGAAGAAGTGAGTTTGCCCTCTTCCAGGTTGCAGGCATCCGTTCCTGACTTGCATGTGAATAGCGTCCCATCATTTGACCCGCGGCGAAAGAAGGCAGCACAAGCTCTGAATTTAATGTCCTTTACACTCGAAGTGTTAATATGTATATGTTTGACCTCAAAATTAATCTTCGTGTACACAACTCGACAAAATATTGCCGAATCAGATAGATGACGGGTGAAATACGTTTCCTATGATCAATCCGAGTCATACTCCCGACAAAGCTTCAACCAGCCCTTGTATTTGAAAATAAGAAGCTTAGGTCGCTTCTAATGCCCTACAAACATATTTCAAAGCATTTGTCGTTCAAAATAAAAGACGCTGCAAACTAAAATGTTGCCACATCTAATTCGCAAACGTTTGGCAATTTCGCGTTTTCACAATTCAATGTAAATTGTCGATACGGCCAAATCTACGCGGATTTACCGAAATTTTAGTTTACTCTTTCTTATACGAAGCAAGTTCGAAACAGCTTTTTTGGTTGTTGTCGCAGACGTTGAGCACAACATGCACCGTTTTGTATTGCTTTCTCTCTCTCTATTGAGCACGTTTACGTCGACGCACAGGTTAGAGCCAAAAAAATGATGAGCGTGAAATGCCGATAAAGGCGAATTTCGATAAATATTCGTGCGTTGTAACCTGCAGGCATCGACTCCGATTAGCGCTCCCGCCGCTGGAAGGCCACAGACGCGACAGGGACGGCTGGAAAAAACAATATAATTCTGTCAACCATAACCAATACTTACAAGCTGCGAGAGTTATACGAATGAAAATAATACTTACGCGGATGGCTTAATGTGTCGAGGGATGGGTGGGCTGTTCGATGGTTGCATCCTTTGGAGCGCAAGATGCCGTTGGAACCCTGTCAGAAAAAAGAGCAGAAATATTATGGGAGTCCAAAACATTGCGAATAAATCATTCCGCACTTATTTCCTGCGGATAGCGAACGCTCCGATGTCCGCGCTCGCGCGTCTCGCGGGAAGCGATTTTCGCGCTTCCTGGAAGCGTGAGGTGCGCTATTCGGGAAAACGATTACAGAGGCACTGCGACACAAACGCGCCGGGTTGGCAAGGGGAGAAGAATTGAGGGAACGGTGCGCTATTCTTCTCTCCTTGCCAACC
>JACMIG010004569.1:0-10016 GCA_014805385.1 Levipalatum texanum
GCTAACCACAGAATGTTCCAGAATCGGCGGCGAGGGCGGAAATGACTACGCTTCACGAAAACAAGAATGTCAAGCCGAATACTGCACCAAATTGTTCGATCAAAAGCTCATTTAGTAGCTGAGACAATTCTCTAGCGTTATCAACATGGTCGAACATGCGAAAAAGCTCTGGGAATTAGCCCCACCTCAATTTCCAAATGAAACTCGAGATTCTCGAAGAAGTAATTTTCTTTTCCATCATTTTTAAAGTAGTTTATCGTTATTTGTTCATGTTCGACCAACAGACATTCGATGCAGAATCGAATAAGCTTCACAATGAGCCTTTGATCGACAACTTTGATGCAGTATTCGCTTTCCACACTCTTTGAATGTCCTATCCGGACGAATAAACTCCTTCCTGACACATAAATCGCTTTATTTTACAAAGAAGTATTAAGTTCGGCGAAAATTTTCTGAACATACCATTTGCTGAAATTTTGCATGCTCGATTTTTGACTAATGGCGGATAAGATAATTGTTTGACTATTGTGAGGTTGCACAAGCTGTTATCACCGCAAGATATGCATGAAAAAAACGAGAGAACAGGAGAAAGAGACCTAGCGGACCGAAATATGACGACGAACGGTATTGTGGGGAGTGCACCCCCACAATATCGATATTACAGAAAATGCCTTACAATTGCTCGCTACAGCAGTGTTGTTCGCGCTTGCGATTATACTTGGTGCTCTCTTTATGTTATAGCGTAAAGTAATTGTTTAATCAATTTCTTATTATATGTATTTTTGATTGCACCGGTGGCAATTAGATTAAAGTTCGTACCATCAGCCTTGCACTTAATTTCCTTGCACACGGCTCCTAGGTTGGCCGTCGTTTTTGTGACGCAGGTATCAGCAGACGGTGCCTGCGTAGCGCATCGCATCGGAGAGGCAGTCGTCGTTGCATCGAACAACATAAGAAAAATGATCATGTAGTTCATGGCAAAGATTGGTTACAGCAATGATCCAGGAAATTCAACCTTCTGCAGGTTGCAATGCGACAGTCGCGTCGTTAAAATGTGCCATTTATATTGATTTTTTAGACGAACCCCGCTTTCCCGAAGACATTGTTATAACCTCTTTTGAGCGCTGCGTTTTACACAACAGGCATAACTTGGAGTCCCGTTCGATGTGTTGCGTAATACTACATAAGCGTTCTAGCCAAACTTTTTCATCTTCATAGTAAATCTGCTGTGCTTCAATATCATGTCGTCTTCAGAGCGAAGAGGCACCGTTTACGAGGCGCCCCGTCTGAAAATATTGCTGTGAAATAGACACAACATCTGAAACGTCTTCATTGTATTCACAAGGATGCCATCGACCTCGGCGCTCTTCACTCTACTCCTGATTTCGGTAACTGTCTATTGGAATGAATCATACTTTTCCAGTCGCTTGCCCATGCGGAGAAGGCTATGCGAAGGGAGCAGGATGGAGAGGTGCTGTCTGTAGCACCAAGTGACAAATCTGATGCCAAAATCACCTCACCGTAAGTGCTCTAACAATTAGATGTTTACTGGAGAAGATTTCACATAATGTTCTGGTATCCTATGTAGTGCATTTAGTCGTCACGCCTGGTAAATATATTGTTTAGGACGGCTGATCGAATGTGCAAGAAGCGATTCACTAAAGCATGCGCCAAGTGTCCAAATGGTTTCCCCCCGGAATTTGAATTGGATATATTGCTTCTTTGTTTCGCAGGTCCCCACAAGGCCGGATGGACGGAGTGCTGCGGCAAGAAGGCGTGTAGCTTGGAGAAGATGAACAAATTCTGCGGATGCAAGCCATGAGAACTGCTACCTTCCGATCACGATGATAAACTAATTTATGAAAACGTTTAAATGTTGAAAGAACGTACATACACTAAATCCTCATCAAATGACCGTCAGATTGGAAGTCCGGTCAGGCAAAGTCAGAATGAGGCCGGCTAGAGGTATATTGGAGCTTTGATGTTCACTATTTAGACACTGCTGTATGAATCAATTTTCCGGTCCATTTCGATTATTGTCCGGTATTAAAGTGATGCGGAGGCGACGCGCGAACTACTCAGAGCTAAGTAGCGTAATGAATATGATCAAGGCGCGAAAGATCACCATTACGCTGCTTACCGCCGAGTAGTTCGCGCGTCGCCTCCGCATCACTTTAATGCCGGACAATAATTTGTTTTAGTTGCCGTTATGGCTGATTCCAGACCAGTTTACGAGGAGCTTGTCTGCTTGGAGCAGGCGAAACGAGGAATATAACCGGTACATTTCAGCTCATTCTTACAGAAACAACGATGATCTGGACTACTGCTCTCTTCACTGTCCTGCTTGCTACGGTATTGTTCTTATTGTTAGAATAAAGTACTTATTGTATTTTTAAGTCGCTTGTTCATGGTGATGAATCTCCCGATGCTGCGACGCCGGAAAGCTGCCTGGCCAAGTTGAAGGTTGCGATGGACAAAATTGTCTGCAAGTCGACGTCCTGCCCCACAGGTATCCTTGCGATTAGAGGAAGGGATCACAAAAGCCCGAGCACTGTGACAAAGCAGTCCAATTGCAACAGTTATGTAGCTCTGTTTCCGTTATTTTTGACCCAATGTCTGACACAAATGTAGACATCAATGGGGCTCCTTTTCCTCCTTGAAAGTAATACATTACCAACAGAAAGATAACTACGCGTTCTGAATGAAAATTTAGTTGCAATCCCTAAAAGAAGGACTGGGAAGAACTTGATGGCAAATTGCCAGTCTTAATGGGGGGGGGGCATTTCTCCAGCTGTCGACGTATGGGAATGGGACATTTCGATACGTCGATGTCTGCAGAAATGCACTCCCATTAAGTCTGGCAATTTGCCAAGAAGTTCTTCCCAGTCCTTCTTTAAACATCGGAAAATATTCAGGTGAACGTTCGGCCAATTTGGCCAACTGCTCCGAGGGATCGGCGTCGAAATGCTCGAACGCAAAGCTCAAGGAATATTGCTGCGCCTAATTAATAATACGATAAACTAATTTATATATTGTTACCGATCTTTACATTTCTCTCGGAACACTGAAGAAAACAAATTTTCTGAGCAATGCGGTTTCTGAGTGATTTGACGGTGTCTTGCCTGGACTAACAGGAGGTGTGTTTCAGGACGAAATAAGCAGCTACAGAATTTTTCTCTCGATAAACTCTCTTCGTTCGATCATTCGATCATATGATCCAATAAGAATGATCATAATCGTATGGGAGTACCAACCGTCTGATGCAGAAAACGTTTTTCCGAGCTGTGATGTTTCCTTGTTTCGACTTCCAAAGCGGGACTTATGGCTTTCTAACAGAAGCCCGTAAATTTTGATGGGCGCTGAGTATCACGGAACAAAAATTTATGGAAGTCCGATTTTATGGTGGGATGAAGCACTTTATCGTTCGTAGTAGTCGATGGACTGCAGGGTAGCGGAATCAAAGGGCCAGCGAGGAGAGAGACGAGTAGATTGCGCTACGAACGAGATGTCAGCAATCTGTGCAGCAGCGAACGGAGCTCTGAAGTATAATTTATTTCTAGAAGGCAATTACTTGCGGTATCTATCCAAAATCGATAGACAATGTAATCGCTTTGAACCCCGACGGCATTTTTCTCATATGTAAGAAAGATCGCAACATTTGGTTTGGAACCGGTGGGGAATTTGTGACGATTTGCCCTATGCACGAAGATGATGCATCGGTCAAAAAGGTATACTTACTCTCCGTAGAAGACTTTGTGATCTCCGGCGTACACGGTAATTCCACGCTTTCCGTCGAGAATGAAACTGAAGCGGAATGGTTTTCCTCTTTCGAAGAAGGTGCGAGGGATCTGCAAAGTATTGATAGGTATTTTACGGAACCACAAAGGTGCACATATTTATATTATTTTCGCGCTCATTGATCGATTAGCTCCCGTAATGTAAAATCATGCTGTAATTGCGTATCCCAGTACGAATGAAATTTAGAGGAGATATTTGCGCCACATTGGTTCTGGACAACAGTTTCCAGGAATACTTAAGCTTCGTCTTGATATCGAAAATGTTTCTCGGCAACGAGCGCAGTTCCCTTCCACTTCTTCCATGCTCCGTCGATGCGCTTACGGTACGTCAGTTTGCGATACTACAAAATAAATATGAACGACATTAAGACTTACTTTATTTGTGATTTTCTGCTCAATCTTTTCACGCCATTTTTGTTCCCTGTGGTTTAAAGAGAGCGAGCCTTCCAACTCCATCATTTCAGCCTTGGTAGGATGTTCATCTCACTTTTGGACTTATGAAAACACAATTTTGAATATCTAAACTCTAGGAGAGCGTTGTCCCAAACCACATCACGCCCCTGCTTTTGGAAACTTCGAAGATTAGGAATTCTATTGAGAAACTCCAACAATAACTTTCATTACATCATCGGTGAAGCATGCATGGCACTCATCGAGGAAAGCCACTTCGATTGTTCTCTGGTCGACATCCGATAGAGTAAACATTAATTTTACATATGCCCGATTAGGCGCCACACCTAGAACAGCATGTTGCGGATTGTGCAAGATATTTTGATAACAACGCTCATTTTAAAATATATTAGATATGAGTTTACACCACCAGTATGCGTTGCCAAACTTTAGCCGAATAGGAAGTTATTAAAGTGCTTTGTAAAAATCACCTGTGAACATGATCTGAGACTTTCCAATTCCAGTCACGGCCATGCGAAGCTCTTGAATCTTAGCAGGATGGATTCCACAATTTGTTAGATTAAATAAATTTTAAGTACCGGGGCTTCTTGAATGATGGCATGCGGATTAAACGGAACTAATTCGCCAGCTTTCATCGATCGTGGAAAGCACCATTCACTGGAAAGCAGTGAAATTGACCAGTTCTGGATATATAGTCTGACCCCGGAAACGCCGGGATTCCTTCGCGCGTTGTGCCAGGATTAAGAACTTGACTGCTGATTGCGATATTTCCGGTGGCCTGATGTATGTACATAGTTCGGTGGAACGGAGGTTCGTATTAATTGTTGGAGTAAACGTCCCGGACAATTTCCCTAACAAGCTTCAAACCATGAGTGCATTTCTGTATGAGGACAATGCCCTTTTCGCCTACTCGAGGGGCGAATGGTCGGAGTTTTGACCAATGAGCAGAAATTTACAAGAGGGCAAAGAACGTAGAATCCGGAACGTTTTTTTCTGCCGACAATAGTAAAATAATCTTTGCTCACCACAATCGATTCAATTTGATCAGAGAACGCCGTGTATATTTTCGTAAACATTCTCGACCACGGCATACATTCCGTTTTCTCTTTACCGTTCGATTTTACCACTAACTGAAAGGGGGTAATTTTAAGATCATCGGTGCCTATTTCAGGACCACGACACAATCAGAATTCATCGTTATCGAGATCTCGAAAGGGTCGTTTTTCAAGTCAAATCCTAAAGGCGTTGGCTCTCCATTGTTCACTGCAGTCGGCAGCGTTCGGAAGTCCTTTCCCTGAATCAAATAGTATTTGTAGGCGGAATTAACCATACGGAATGTTTTATCATCGCCCTACGATCTCTCTCCACAGTTCCCTAACGTGTCTGGCGTTTAGAGAAACGAGAGAACTGTGGAGAGAGATCGTAGGGCGATGAACGTACATTCCGCATGGTTAATTCCGCTGACAATATTTTGATTCTCAGACATCCTTACCGTGAACGTTATTCTTTGAAAATTAGTTATCTCGAGTTGCTCACTTGTTCGACCTTGGATATAAATGAATAGTTGGTCGGTCTTTTGCTCTGGACCACGCCAGTACATGTGGGGATTGGGAGCCTGTATATTTTATGTAGCCCTCTTCCCAACAACACAGGTTTGAAAAAACTGTACCCAAAATTATGTACCCAAAATTACAACCTTATATCAAGGGAAATATTAGCTCACTTTTTTTTCGTCGACAATATGACCTTTCAAAGAATAGGAAGTGTCCGGTTTCCATCCGTCCAGCAGCGTTTGGCCGACGGTGTAGATTGAAGCTATTCTGAAAGATTCTGTGGATCATTAGAAACGTTGAATGGCTTACGGGAGTTTTTCAGCTGAATTCGAGTGAAAATTCAGGAGCAGAAAAAAGAGCGATGGTAGAAGCATGTTTGCAAGGTATTGAATGACTATGCTGAAGTAGACGACTTTTAGGGGCTTCCAACCGATCATTATCGATGTCTGACATGATGGATGTGGATCGATTTCCTCACATATTGGACACCGGTATATCAAATTACAGTGCAGGGTAAAGAAGGCGTAGGAAGAACATTTAAAGCACTTCTTTGATTACTGTCATTATGGTAATCCTGACCAGAAATAGGGTAAAGTGCACTTGTGCCTCAATCGTCAGTTGCTCAACGGACACTGAATCTTGCTCCTACTCCTTCTCTTAAGACAACGAAGAGCTCCTCTTTCGGACACATTTCTTCGTTTGTGTTGTAAAGGTTTCAAAACGATGCAGATTCGTGCCCGTAAAACAGCCCTTCCACATGAACTAAAACGAGCGGAACAATAAACTTACTGCATCCAGCGCTAGTGATCAATATATTCACATTGGTTTTATGGCGGTGTCCATTTTCTAACTTTTTATTCATTTGCCCATTTTATGGTGTGCTTTATGGTGTGCATTCTGTCGAATAAAGCGTGCTGGGTTTCAGACTCGCCTTCATTCCGGAAAGATTCCGTACAGTCAGCCGACCATGGTGCTACCTCTTCTCATCGGAATTGTACTGCTGACGGAAGTAGTCTCTGCCGGGTGTGATATTGTGATTGGGTCCATAGACTTATGAACTGTCGTATCTCCAAAGTCACTACCTTCTAGAAGACGTGAGAAGGTTTCGTTTTCTATCGTGAGCAAATGTCCGACAGGAATACTGTATTTCTTTAAAGCTCCGATAGTAGTATCACATCAGTCATGTCGTAACAATATTGTTTAGAGAAGGAGTAGGAGGAAGATTCCGGTCCGTCAAACAGCTATGGAAATTGTGGACAAAGTATTCTAAAATGCAGACACATGCGAAAGTGCACGTGCACTTTCGTCTGTGTCTGCATTTTAGAATATTTTATCCACAATTTCCACAGCTACTTTACGGACCGGAATCTTGCTCCTAATCCTTCTTTAAATGATAATGTCGCATTTCAGCGTTACCTACCAATTGTATTCTACGATCCCTCCGGAATATCCTAATGATACGGTGGTCCAGTGCCTATATAGCCAACATCCCTAGATTCCTAGCATTTGCAAGAAAGCCAACTGCTCGATCGTCAGTAAGTAGCAGATTCGTTAAGGAGTAGCGACAAGATTCCGTGTCTGTAAAACAGCAGGGTCTTTTGGGACCAAGTGTAGTTTTGGCTTGAGAGGGGTTGCACTTTCGCCTATGTGAGGGTTGAATTTCCATAAGGATGGTATTTTGTCACACCTCAGAACTTCTAATTTTCCGCTCCGCTAGCAAAATTTTCACCACCCATAATCCAGCTATATCAAGAAATCTATGACCGATTTTGTCTATGCTTTGGTTGGAATCCATGATCGAGGAGCATGCCAAAATAAAAAAAATGTTAGCCTCACAATCAGGTTCCTATTCATTGATTGTGAGAGGATACCAAATAGAACTGTCGCTAACGAGCACAAGTCTTTTGGAACTTCTTGTAGGTCAACACGACAAGGATGCCAACGATGAACCCGTCAGGGCCCTTTGGTACTATTGCCGACACGACCAAATCAGATACATCCATGGATACTGCTGCCGCCCGGAGAATGTGCTCAAGAGGGAACAGGAGATTGCAGCGGCTGAAGAGAAAGTCGACAAAGGGGGCCAAGAAACGACGTACGCGAAATCTAATTAGCGATATACTTTATTTCCCGCCAAGTAAAAAGCCTTTTGCTTTTAATCAAGTCATCGAGTTAAGTCTCGTTTTCTATTCGGAGAGACCACCGATATTACCAGGGCATAAAACATAACGAGTACAGTAACATTTAGCCTTATCGGAACAAAAGCTGTCGACCCTGGAAGCACTCTCGCACCGGTATCTGAAAAATCTCCTCCAACTGTTGAAACGGTAACGACGAGCGCAACTTCAAGGTGTGGCGGAATTTATTTAAAGTAGTACCGAGGTTTAAGATACCATGTTCATATGTAGGGAGGTGTGCTATGGAAAATTCGCTTTTCTCAGAACGCCGGAACCGAAGCGAAAGTACTGCGGAAAGGCAGGTCTGCAGACAGTGAATGATATTTGTAACAAGTGTCTAGGCCACACAGTTAGAAAGCGTACGTATTTTACAGGAATATAAAGAAGATATGTCTTGATCTTGCAGGCTCAGCTCCTAAATTCAAAGAACTGTGCTGTGATCGCTCGTGTTCAGTCAGCGAAATCAAAAAGGCGTGCTGTTGACAATCAATGAGTCGTCACTCTTGATTCGCAATGATAAATGGTTTTAATTGAAGTTTTCATGAGCATCTCAACTATTATCCGAGTTGCACGTGTTATCACGGTTAATATTGTGGTTAGCGGATGAACTGTTCGGAAAAAAGGGTTTCCTTTGGCTTCGTACTTATTATGGAACCAGAAGAGAGTTCTGAAAATTTTAGACCCAAATTCCTCATATTCGCGAAGTAATAGGGGGCGGAATTGTTGCGTGCGTAGTCAACAATCACAACCCGTGCAACTCCGACAATAACAGGTCCATTTTTACGCCGCTGCTGACGAAATTCCGGTCGGAAAAGTCATTGCAAAAGCGTCTTTTTTAATGGGCATTACGCAATGGTTCAATCGGGGATACACCGAATTTTCTCCCTTCTTAGTGCTTCATTTTCATTTTGGGTCAATGTTTCACTGAAAAAATGCAACATTGTATAGGAGTCCATCCGCGTAAGGATCGACCAGCCCAGCGAACAATGGCAAAAACCTTGTCCAGTGGGGTTCATATGTTGCGTGTAAGGGCACTAGGTGTTGGAAAGCTGAATGCACCATAGGTCGTCCCTAACGCCCTGGGTGTATCAGTATAGCGTTCATGCAAATTGAGGGTGGTTTAGAGCAACCACGAAGTGAGAGATCGACATTTTTGCCTGTAACTCAGCAACCCTTTGTCCAAATTGGGAAATTTAAAAAATTAGGTATCCCCCGACGTCCTTATATTATTTCATCATATATCGTTCGACAGCCGATTACGGTAGTCGTTCAAGAAGCCGAGACGCGCAAAATTTCAATCAAACTTTTCTCAAAATAAAGAAAGACTACCCTGGGAAATTTTGCACACTTATCACACATTTTATGTTCATCGTACCATCAAAAATTGAAGACGTAGCCAACTGGTGAAAACACGAAAAATGTTCATATTAGAGCTATTTTGACGTATCAGAAAAAAGGGGGGCAAAAACAATATTTTTATTTCGAGTGCCCCAACACCTAGTGTCCTTACACGTGACATATGAACCAGGGATGTGCGGAAAAACGGAAAAAAAGGAAAATGGAAAAAACGGAAAATCGAAAAAACGGAAAAAAAGGAAAATTTTGGAAAAAAACGGAAAATTGTAAAGGTTTCACAAAGATGCAGATTCGTGCCCGTAAAACAGCCCTTCCACAGGAACTGAAACGAGCGGAACAATAAACTTACCGCATCCAACGCGGTTTTATGGCGGTGCCCATTTTCTAACTTTTTATTCTTTTGCCCATTTTATGGTGTGCTTTATGGTGTGCATCCTGTCGAATAAAGGGTGCTGGGTGACAGACCCACCTTCATTCCGGAAAAGATTCCGTACAGTCAGCCGACCATGGTGCTATCTCTTCTTATCGGAATTGTACTGCTGTCAGAAGCAGTCTCTGCAGGGTGTGATATTATGATTGGGTCCATAGATTTATGCTTTATGAACTATCGTACTATTGTCCGGTATTATAGTGATGCGGAGGCGACGCGCGAACTACCTTCGCGGTAAGCAGCGTAGTGATCTATCTTCTGCGGCAGAAGACTGATCACTACGCTGCTTACC
>JACMIG010004570.1:0-10016 GCA_014805385.1 Levipalatum texanum
GATGACCCTATGATTCCATGTGCGGAAATTGTTGAGAGGTACACTCAAAATAAAAATATTGTTTTTACCCCCCTTCACATGTCTATCCTGGGATATTACACTTCAAAATAGATCCAAAATGAAAATTTTCCGATGTTTAACCCAATACGGGAAGCGTACGATTTTCATTTTTCGACGGTTAGGAAGAGTATTACATGTTTAACCACCGTGCAAAAAATCAGGGGTGAGTCTTTCCATAACTGCGAGAAAAACAATTTTGAATTTTATTCCTTTATCGATCTCCATAATTCATTCAGTAAACCGATGTCGAACGACATAGTGTGATAAAGTAGGAGAGGGTCGTGGGGCACCTTCCATTTTTTTAAATTTCCCAAATCGGACCAGTGGCTGCTGAGTTATGGGCAAAAATGTGAATCAGGCACTTCATGGATAGTCAAAAGTACCCTCAGTTTGACTGAGTGCTGCGCGGCACCCGTAATCGACGTGACCGGAGTTATGGTGCATTCTTCCTTTCCACACCTAAGGTCCCTACAACCAACATATGAACCAGCCTAGTCAACATTTTTGCATTGTTC
Source organism: Levipalatum texanum (assembly GCA_014805385.1). Lineage (NCBI taxonomy): Eukaryota > Metazoa > Nematoda > Chromadorea > Rhabditida > Diplogasteridae > Levipalatum > Levipalatum texanum. The sequence goes on from JACMIG010004570.1 coordinate 576, forward strand.
GCTGGCCTGACGAAACTGGTCGATCCTTACGCGAACAGACTCATATTACATCAAACACTTTATCCTGATTCCCTCCCAGAATTATCTTGCCAAACCCCGTGCATCGGTGCATGCGTCACGGGGGCACTTTTTCTCCTCCTCCTCTCCACAGCACAGACTCCAACTGCGCATTACGAGCTAAGTTTAGACGCCTTCAAGTCCCCCCTGGGGAGGTGATACCTGAAAGGGATTATGACGTCTCCGTTTCGATGTGCTCCCGTTGCTCGCTGTCAGTCAACAAGTCATCTCTTCTGAGAAGACGTGCCCACAGCAACAAGGGCAGCTTCTATTCTCTGCCCATTTTCCACCTCTTTCAACACCCTCGAGAACCCCTCATCGACATGGACGAAGTCGAAGAGCAGTTTCCCGAAAGTAAGGCGTTTCGTTGAGTTTTTCCTTTTTGCGTAAAATAGCTGGAGTATTTTTCGTATTACAAATTGGTGCGTATGTCCTTTCAATGGCCTGATTCGTACTACCGATAATAATCGGCTTCTATTTCACGAGCTCTAATTGTAAGGTGTCCTCGCGAGCGTCTCGCGTACGACGCGCACTCTCGTCGGCCGCGCGCGCAGCCTCTCCGTGCCATCGGTCATCCGGCGACGGAGCCGCGTCACTGTACCGGATCGTAATCGATATGCAAGCATCCACATTGGCAAGGGAGAGACCTACGGTCCTAGGGTGCGTGACACTACATGTTTTTAATATATCTTCGCCTTCGAACACCATATGGAAAATATTGTCAGGTATTAAAGTGATGCGGAGGCGACACGCGAACTACTCCGCGCTAAGCATCGAAATGACCTATCTTCACGCACAGAAGATAGATTATTTCGCTGCATAGCGCGGAGTAGTTCGCGCGTTGCCTCCGCATCACTTTATTACCGGACAATACGTCATACTCTCCTGTTTTGCAGTCATCTCTATCCGACGATACTACCACCTTCAGTATCTGTGCAGATCGCATGGACCATAATGTAAGCACCATGCAAACTCTACAGAATCCAGGTCTTCAGATCGAGCTCATTTTCAACACTCACACGCAGCTCTGCATCAAGGCGAATGCGCATCACATGCAAAGCAGCATAACGAGTGTAAATGCACATTTCATTCCCTTAGTAACAACATTTTCGCTTGTGTAGCTCGGCTTCGGGTAAGGGGAGATGATTTTTTAAAAAATATTTTCCACCCACTCTGCTATAGCTATAGCACAAAGCGGAGACGGCTATTTCACTCTGTTTGGCTTCCCAATGAGTGTCTGAGGGGGGTGACAATATCCACTGTTCTCCGTTAGACTCAATCAATCTGCTTGTAGATGTACTCCCTCCTCGGGGACGATGTGGAGGGGAAGAAGTTCTTGGAAGTGCTGCGCATCATGATGCACGATTCCGCTGTCAACATTCTCACTATACGAGGGGTACGAACTTTTCATTTTAAGATACAAGGGATGCTAGTCGTCCAACAGATGAAGCTGGTTTGTGAACAAATCAGATTGCAGTTGTTCATCTGGGATCCTAGCCAACTGGCGTCGATCTTCAGTTATCGTGTCCTTCATCTTACTATCATAGAATGCTTCTTCTGGGACCCAGAGGACGAAAGGTACAAATTTATCGCTTTCTCCAACGTGTGGTTGTCAAGGCTTGGGACCAGATGAAGCTTGGTTGCACTTTTCGCCTGCGCCCGGTCTGAATTTCCATATTAACTAATTATAAATGTTGCTCCTACTCCCTCTTTCTGTGTTTATCATGACTCAATGTCTAAACGTTTTATCGATATGACTTCATCAAGGCTCTAAATAGGTCGTCTTTAACAGGGGCCAAGCACTCCTCACCCAGCTTGGACAGCGTGACATCGTCCTCACGCGATGCGTCTCTCTCTGCCCCTCGCCGTTGATGCACCAGATTCCGGATGACGATGGACACCAAATTCTGGTAAATGGGCTCTTTTAAGTAGGATGAACAAGATCCCCATCCAGTACATAAAATATAGCACATGTGGTTCAGGACGGAAGCGATACTTTCGCACAGCGCAGGTTATTAGATTACGATTTGATCTTTTTTCTTACAGAAATAAAATTCCCACTCGTTTTTCAACCTAACCGAAAACCTTCTCGTCGACCAGTCTGCCCCAGATGACAAAATTTAAGTATTTTCAGGCCACCAACTTCCAGCGCTTCCACATTCACCACCCGCGCTCGGAAGCCGAAGAAATGGCCAACATTGAAATTCTGTCCCAGGATCAACTGCTCGAAGCGCGGGAATGGATCGAGCCACTATCCCGGCGGGTGCAGTGAGGGAATGGTTCTTGGTGGACGAGGGGGATGGTGGTGGGGGTTTCCGGGTATAAGAAGAGTGCCACAGGGGAACGGATAAAAATGTTCGGGTAGCTCGTGCTATGCAATGGCTTTATCGTTCATGGATGACACTGCTTGAGCGCCAGTGATTATTCCTCGGCGATTTCCGCGGCAACGTTCTCGCAAAAGTGCTGAAATATTAGGATCGATGGATTGAATTTCAACAGGCTGCGAAAAATACCGTTCCCATGATTGCCAGCATCTGTACGCATTTGTGGTAAGGCATGGTGCGGAAGCCTTCGGGTTGGAGACCTACAGTATTTGCAAATCAAACATTTTCATTTTTTAAATGAAAGCATACTCTCTGTGAATTTTGTTGCAAGATATTCCTTCGACAGCTGGACACCGAATGATGCAAGGCAATATTTCTGAATAAAAAAAATTAGTTTGAAAGTGATGTGAATTATCGCGCGATAAAAGAAGCGAAATCGACGCTACCGTCATTGTATCGGCGAATACTGAAATTTGGTCAGCGAGGGTACCCTTTTCTTCATTAGCGAAAAAGTCGCAGAGGTCTTGATAATCAGTCTGCAAGGAAACGTTTACATTCGTAGTTGTAGAAGTTAACCAGGGTGGCATGAGCTGTCAGGCACAAGAGCTAGATGACAGCGAACTTCTTCATGATTCTGAAAATCGGGGGAGGTAAACGGAAAACGGACGAGTAAGGAAAGAGAAATGAAATGGTTGATGGAATTCTCGCTTTTATTACGCCTTGCCGAGACCCAAACATCCCGGAAATGGGAAGAATCATCGACGATTGATTCGGCATTTCTCTTGTTTTCCGAGTGTTCTTGGCGTGGAGAATGAGATTGATTTTTCAGTTTTCATTTCCAGAGAGAAAATCCACCGATCGCGATAAATTGTTGAGGAAATCTCGATAAATGTAATACCAATTGAACGCAAATTTATCCTTATGATATGTCGAACAATATGATCCCACGGTGGGAGCGCAGTGATTGAAGTCGATCCTCTGCACGCTGCCGACGTCCTCGTCCGAGCGCACGGCGTCCTTGAGAACCGTCTCGTACCTCACTTCGGTAATTTCCTCGGCGGAGAAGACCTCACTGTAAATGTTACAGAAATTATATAGATGACAAGTTATCCAATAGACTACAAACTTGAAGAAAAATTATCCAACTCATTATAAATTGAATTGTGCAGAACTTAAAAAAAGCGTTTTCGACGATTCTAATAAAAAAATAAACGAACTTTCCCATGAAGACCTTGCGTTCTCCTACCAAAACGAGCACATGCCCTTTCGTCTCTTCGGCGCGTTTCTCAAACTTGATGGTGATCGTGAGGTTCTTATCCGTCGGGATGTCATCGTTATTCACGACGACGGACGATTTTCCTTCTTCCTTGCTCTTTGATTTAGTCCGAATACTTCCTTCCCAGTTCTCCCATTCTCGGTTGTCGACACTATTTTCCACCAACGCACGCGTCTTCTTTGAAAATTGCAGCATTTTGTCCTGAAAGCTAGTTCTAATTATAATGACCGAAATTTTGCTTACATCCCAGTACCTAGTAAACCTCGACTTATCGATCTTGTACGTTACTTGCATCCAATTGTTGTTTTTGTCACCAATTTGGATATATGTAAACATGTCACGCTGGTTCGGGGCTGGATCTGAAACAACATGACAAACTCTTATAATAGTTGATTCTCAATTCGTTATTCGAGTTTACTGCAGCATCGGAGCAAACTAAAGAGGTGATAAGTTTAGTAGATCAAATTCAATGCGATTCAATCCCTCGAAAACCAAACCCTCAAAGGTAATCGCCATTTGATACTTGATCCCATGAACAGCCATGCTGATAGCCGATAGATATACTAAGAAATGTGCGCGCCCTGGCATCGGTGTATATGCAGCATTTCTTTCAGGAATATTATATGGGGTGATGAAGTGACTGAAACGGCAACATTTGAAACGAAGCAATCATAATAAAATACATGTTGCCTTGGATTTTATATTGCGGACCAACAACGAAGGAATCGATCTCGAGGTAGCCTCTGACCTTGAGAAATGGAAGAGTGAAATAAAAGGGCGAGGAAGAGCACTGACTTCGATATGTTCGATTAGCTCCCAGATTGTCTTGAACCTATCTGCAACTCCCCATGACTGGATGAGAAATGCTGTGTATTCTGTATAGCTTCCGCCTCTGTGCTGGCCATGTGCGATTTTCAGCTGAAACAGTTGATATCGAAAATTTGGCATGGGTATATCTCTGAGATAGTACAGCCGGAGTATTGTCAAATTTTAAACCGTAATTGTTATCTAGGATTCGCCTACTTTCCGGTGCTTACGAATCGATCCGAAAGCCCAATCAAAACGCACGATACGCTTGACTTCTTCTAGCACCCAATCTGTGGACGATTCCGCACAATTATTACTCTGGATTCTTCGACCGACCTCAAAATTGTGATCTGTCGACGCCGTTGTGATGGTCAGTGTAAAAACATCGCCGGCGCGGTTGTTCAGCGTCAAAATGTCATTGCCATACGTAACCCAGTTGTCTACCCCCTGATCTTCAATTTGATTGTATTCAGTATCCTGAAAAAATTTCAGAATTATTTTGTTCTAAAGAACGAAATAGTTTTGTCTCGGAAGACAAATATCTGTCAATTGTTTCACCGTGAATTCATAGGTCCATAAAACTTTTTCTTCTTTTTCTTCCTCGTTACGACCGAGGAATTTAATCGCGAACTTTGGATTATGGTCTTTCAGATAACCATCGCCAATAGTGCGCTTGAATTCCTGAAATGACGTTCAATGTGTTTCGTTATCATAATAAATAATTTCTAACCCCTGCATTAGCGGAATCCTTCAAACGGAATTTCAATTGCAGCATGTCTCTGTGTTTCCATCCTATTGCCAGATGAGCCCTTGCATGAAAGATTGTGGCTTCTCTGAAATAAAACCAGTTTCAATATTTCATCGAATGAATGAAGAACAAGCAACTTCCTATCGTCTACTACTAGTACGTAAATTCCAACTTATCGATGTTCCCGATTCTGACCACAAACGATGAGAAACGATTTTAGACAAAACCAAAGCAAAAATGATTGTTGCTGGTTCATAATACATTGTTTAATTTTTTTAAACGTTTACTAACGGAGCGACCGATGCCGAGGAAATCAAGATAAGAACGGGAAGAAAGCAAACGAGGAAAGGAGTCTTCATACCCACAACAACTAGCTTGTCTGAAAACGAGACTTTCATCGTGATTAGAGCTGGAATTACCTATGACATTTTACGAGACGCCACTAGAAACTAATCAATGTCGCAAATCCGATTTGATCATAACGAATGAAAGTGCTCATCTGAGAAAAATAGAATGGCGCTGAAACAAATGACAATTATCAGCTGATTGTCACACAGATAACGAGCTCCGGATCGAGATACTATTGTCAGTTCCACTGTTTCCAAATGTACGCCCTACATGTTGCAGACGTATTTACAGTGTTCTATGATAATGATTTTATTCCTGCACAAGGTGAAGCTCGGAAGTCTTGAAGAAGGGGCCGGCATTCCCCTCACACTCGGGATCCCTGTAAATGAGCGAGCCGTCCTTGTGAAATTAGGGCTGAAGCAGAAACCTTGGGGCGCCGGCTTTCGATTTCGTTTAGTACTTTGCGCGAGTGGCCCTGCCCGTCATCCTGAATGTAAGTGGACTGCATCAGAATAGTTCAATAATAGCCGAGCTTACCTCTGTCGAGTCAAGCAAACTTTCAAAGATTAAGGATGAAACAAACATCTATAAAACGTTTGAATTAATTTCAAATGATGCTTATTTCTTTTCGACTCACCTTTGGTCTCTTCTGACGCTTCTTCGCCCTCCTCTGGCTCTGAAATTATATATTTTTGGAGACAAGAACACTTTTTCAAAACCCTGCCGATTCATACACAGCTACCACTTTGCTCCAAATGCAGCCCAAGTTTTTAGAATTCGGCGCGTTTGAACTGCTACTTCCGCACTCACCGTGACTCTCTTCTGCACCATCTTCACCGTCCTCTGGATCTGAATTTAATTCATATGAACAAGCAAGGTTCTTTTTCGTACCGGAGAAATTGGTTATCAAAATCTTTTCGATCTGCGGTTCAGAAAGTTCGATACCGTGCAATTCCTTGCATGTGGTCTAAAAATCACCTATATTGGTATGGTCTTTATTTTTTGTTAGGAACCGCAATAGCCTTGGCCCAGGCCTCAAATGATTCCTTTATATTTTCCGGGTGCTCGATTCCGATTTCGATTTCACATAGGGACTCGAGCGTTTCCTGTAAATGCGTTGACCAACACACATATATTTTTCCCAACTCGATCACTTAGGTATTTAGGTTTGAAAAAGAGTTTTTACTAAAGTGTACATTACTTTATTGCAGAGAATTCACACTCCCGGACAAGTTTCAGAAATCTATCTCTTCACACCCAGTTTCATGGCCCCTGTGTTTCACAATCAATCTGCCAAAAGCGGGATTGTAATAGGTGAAGTAGGGGGGTAGGCGTAGTTTGTTGGTAAAGTGAGGGGTTGGTAAAGTTTCTCACCTTGGCCACCGTTGCAGCAGCTATTCCAAGCAGACAGATCATAGCGAATTTGTTCATTTTAGTAAGTTTGATGAAGGTAAGCTTGAAGAAGAAGAAGAAGATGCTAATTTTGCTTCGAAAGTAAGGCTTTTATATCGGGTGTTTCTTTAATTAGCGCCATAGCCGTAAATGCCATGTCATTCTCCGCCAGCTGTCTATCAACCTGCGACTCCATGATCGTGTGTGTCTTCTAAAAGATGAAGAAGGGAAGGAAATGGCTCAATTTCACTTCTTGTTGCGCATCGATAAAAAGGGCAGACTTCGTTACGTCATTTGCTTCCTCTGATTTCAAGAAGCAGTCATTTCGTATTGCTGTGCATAGAAAAAGCCTTGTAACGGCAGAGATGACGGAATTAACAATACGGAGTGAATCGACGAAATTAACTATACGGAATGAACGCTCACAAATGAAATAAAATGCTGTTATCGCACACGTGCATGCCCAGGTTTGGCAGTTTGGCTGTGCCCCTGCTCGCTGCGCCTACTACATAATAAAAAAGAGCAACACATGTCGCTCGATCGTTGAGGTGGAATTGTCATGGCGCGTTATCATAGTGACCAGGCGTGGGAATTCGAACGCATCGGGATAGGAGCTGTGAGTCCTGGACAATAGTTTGTAGACATTATTGGTTTCATGTGTCGCCTATTTACAAACTAGTAACATTGTAACTTGTAATCTCCCGTTTAAGTCGCCTATTAACTACGCCTATTAACCGTGTCTCGGGTGACAAATTACCTATAAATACCCTTTCATCGTGCATCTTCTTCATACGAGATGAGTCGCTCCAACCTCGTCTTCCTCCTCGCCTTTCTCTTCAGCACTGCCATCGCCCACAAATGCACATGGGAGAAATACCACGACAAAAAGCTCGAGCCGAAAGAAGCTGTCGTGCCGGAGGACAACCTCTTCTTCTCGTACGGTATTTGTCTGTGTTGAAGGGCAGAGCTGAGAGAAAACTGAAATCAATGATTGTTCTAGGATCTCCGATTACACGGGCACTCACTCGATGACGATGAGGAGGCCAGGCGATAAATTCATGCCCAACCTTACACAAGTTCTTGCGATCTGTCTGCCGGGCAGAAAAGCCGATCCCGACAATCACTTGTATGCCTTTTAAAATTAATGTTTCAAAAACACATGCTCACTGTTGATCAGGCTCTTTACGGAAAACACTTTTTAGGCAAGACGGCTACAAGTTTGCGTGCAAACCAACTAAAACGTTTTTTTCCAAGGCTGCATAACCGTGCCTGCATCTTGATGTTGCCCTTGACTCCGGAGTCTCCGGAAACAGCCGCGCAACTTAACGAGAACGTGAAGAAAAGCATCTTGGAGAAGGATTGCTACGAGGCGGAGTATCGCGCGGAGCTAAAGAAGCCGCAACCGCAGCGGAAAAACTCGGATGGGATAGAGCTCGCCTGTGTAGGTGCGGCCTGATGAAAAACTAATTTGGAATAAAGTAATTTATGGATACGTGAAAACAATTACACTGTGCAACAATTTTGACTTGGGTCAGTCCAAATTACTGTGGTCTTTTGCAAATATCGTGGTCATTTTAAAATGTTCAACACATTTCTGATACTTCCGTAAGACGTCGTCGGGGTGGTCGTGGAGGTCGTCACTGATGTACTCGATGGATGAGTTTGGAACGACTCATGTCGAATGAAGGGAAATCACGACTAGGCCAAACTAATCTGCCACTTGAGACGTGCTTTATAGGTGTCTTGTCCAAATAACGATGTCAGTCGTTCATTTCTCATGTGATACTACTATACAGTATCCGATTGATCGGAATGTCAGCGGTCGTACGCGAGGTGGTCATGGATGTCGTCCCAGAGGTCGTATCCAAGAGTGTTTTTTCTTTTATCATCTTTTCGCAGATTTGATGATCATGAAGTCGTTCCAGATTAGGAGCTCATGAATTCGAATATGCGGTCGTTCCAATGCTTTCTTGGCACCTATCACTATGATCTGCCCGACAACGATCTTTTCAATGGAGAGACAAACGAATAGAAAAGGGGATTTTGACGCGTTTTGAACTGCGATAATAGAATGTTAAAGGTTTATTCAGCTTTATGAAGTGTCCATCACAAATTATCAGCATGCAGGGCACATATCGATATCTAACGGTACCGATCCGAAGCCATCATTGTCAGGCAAGGTTGACGAGTTCTTCAGTGCCTCAGCCCCACAACTCCACGAGCACTGCAATTAAAGGAGGTGTTCGGGGACCTTCTGAGTCTCATACGTGACTATGTTCAGGTTGTAGAGCTTGAAAAATCCAATAGTATGGTGTATCTCACTAAGCATTTAGATGTTTCTATGGTGAGATAGAGCGTTTAGAACGCCGGGCCTGACGCACAGGGACGGAGCGAAATTCAAATTTCGCACCTGCCATCATATTGGCAGCTTGCCAAATCCTCAGATCTCGCGCCCTGTGCACTATAACTTCTATCATTGTTATCTATCA
>JACMIG010004572.1:0-10010 GCA_014805385.1 Levipalatum texanum
AACGAATGTGCAATCGAATTCAAAAAACGATAGGTGAATGAACGGCGCAGAAAGATAAAGCATGGCAAAAACACAAATATACTGTGCGGAATAAATGCGCGCTACTAATGTGCCTTTCATGTATCATACAGTGCGGCGTGAACAAACTGAGGACACTCCGCATATTCCCATGAATGCGCGAAAAATGAAAATAATACATGTTATGACTTCGCACCGACGCGCAAGATAAAACTCGATGAATGTGAAGCTTTGGCAAAACGCAATAGAAGTAAATCGAACGGTCAACCAGAAGTGAAACGTTTCAGCAAAAAAAAGCGAAAAAGTCGAGCGTTGCGCACATACTACTGTGGAGTGGTGTGCATAACCACTTGGTGCGTTCAAACTCGGGATATTCCGATGGAGAGAGATCGAGATGCCTGATTAGGTGACCTCGCTCCCCTCGCATCAATACGCGAGTCCCTCTCTTTGCGTAGACACCTCTGGCAGAACTCATCGCTCGATCAAAATGACCTTTTTCATTCCACCCGCCCCATAATCATAGGTCACCTATATTTAGGACAATGCAGTACAAACATAGCGTTGTGGCGGAACACGGCAGTACCGCCGCAGTCATCGAGCAACTTAAATTCACTAGAAGTTTTAAATACTGTACATTCCCAGGACCGCACACACGCCCTCACTCTTTCTCCATTTCTCAAAACTAAATAAATTAGCGTATCATACTGTGCGAACCGAAGTACTCCTAAATCAGAATGTCCACGAATATTCCCATTCAATATTATTTTTATAAATCCCGATAGTTGGAACGGAGATCCAAGGGAGGCTCGATTTGTGAGCTAGAAAGGAAACCGCTCGTCGCCTACGAATATTCCCATTCTATAATATTTTTTTCTAAATCCAATAATTGAAACTGAGATCCAAGCAAGCCTCGATTTCTGAGCTAGAAAGGTAACCGTCTCCTTTAATTGATACGAGAGCAAAGGACACAGCCAGAGGAGTCCATGCCAGCGGAGTAGAGGGAGGACTCGCGTATTGATGTGAGGGGTGTGAGGTCATGTTATCTACTACCTCTATCAATCCATGGGAATGAGCAGAAGGCGCCACATTTGGACAGATGAGATGATTACATCGCACCACGGAAGAAAGGCACATATTGTTTTTCGTTCAATTTTCGCGTTTGGTACAGCTTCACATTCATCGAGTTCTATCTTGCGCGTCGGTGCGAAGACATAGCATGTATTATTTTCATTTTTCGCGCATTCATGGGAATTTGCGGAGTGTCCTCTGTTTGTTCACGCCGCAGTGCACTACACAAGAAAGATACATTAGTGGCAAGTTTTTGTACTGCTCAGTATATTTTTGTTTTGCGTTGCTATATAACCTACTTCCATTTAAAAACATAAAAGTTGCGAAGTGAGAGATAACGCAAAACAAGATACGCAGGCACTGTAACGGAACCTGCGCCTCTCGTTTTGCGTTAGCTCTCGCTTTCAAATTTTATTTTTTATTTGCACCTCCATTATATCGTTCTGCGCCGTTCATTCATCTACCTTCTGGTGAATTTGATTGCAGATTCATTCAGCGATGGATTTTTCGCTGTCTGCTCGTCTGCAGCGAATCATGATAACACTCGCTGCGAACGACCTCAGGGTAACTATTGTTGTGTGGAATTCCCTTTTCCAAAAAGCACTCAATTTCAGGTACTCGACTCGCATCTTGCCTGCCTTCGTACCGTCACAACCGATTTCCCCAATGACTTCGTGCACCACCCATTGGCCTTCGTAACGCCCTGCAACCAGATCATGTAGAGCCCTTCTATTTTCCAGAGTCTTCTGCTGATGCTCGAAAGGATGCACGCCTCACAGAGAGAAGAGAACTGTACCTCGGCGGACGCTGCCAGGCCTCTCTCCACTCCCTCTCCCACTCTGGTAATAACACATAAATTTAAAATAAATTGAAGAAATCTTTAAAAGTAGTGGGAAGAACTGTATTTCAATTTAGGCATTTATAAATTGTTGGATTCTTGCAGCCACTCATCGTCACTCCGTCTACGAAGACTATGCTCGAGAAAGAAGCAACTCATCCACCGATTCCACTGATCAAAGTACCTTTCCATCATAGAGCAATATGATTGATGCTCACTTGCAGATCGAGGATGAGGATGTAATCGTGCTCGATGATGACAAAGAGAATGCCACGAAGGTGGAGGAGGCAAAGAGAGCCGGGGCAGAGGAAGGACGAAATGTATCTGCACCGCCTGGGGCAGCAAAGCGGAATAAAGGTGATTGTGATTTTCGCGACAAATCATTCCATCAAATACTGGACCATTCAGACCACCTTTAGGTAAAGTGTTTTCAGTTGTCGAACAATCAGGGGAAATTAACGTAGCCGGGCCTCACGCACCTCAATCCCAGCCTCTCTCCATTCCCACTATCACTCAGGTACTTTCGCATTTCGTTTGAAGGAGTGTAATAAAATCCCTATTTGTGCTTTTATGCCGATATACTGTTCGATTCTTACAGCCATCGATTCAACCCGTCAAAACTCCACCTCAAATATCTGCGAAGCCAATGTTCGAACGACAAGCACCTCGCTCGCAGATCCCAGTGATCAAAGTAACGTTCTTATTATAATCGAACCCGAAAGGAGTAGGAGATGCGCAAAGACACAACAATTTAGTAGTTCTTAAATTACAGATCGAGGATGATGATATAATCGTGATAGACGAGGAGAAGGAGAATGCCGCGAAGGAGAACGGAAGAAAACCGTCCACTCCACCAACGCCGGAAATGCGAAAAAGAGGTAAGTTCTTTTGACGACATTTTTCGCTATCATTTTTCGAGTCCTTCAGATAGTTAAAAGCAGGGTTTAAAGATATATGTAGATATTTACTTTTTCAGTCAGCGATCACCTGGTTGAAATGAACGTGGCCTGGCCACACACACCTCAACCGCCGCCTCCCAATACTCCGTTTCCCACTAAGGTATCAACGCATTTCATAGAACCTCTAATACCTGGTCCAATCGTTCCTATCCCATACATTTCTCGATTCTTGCAGCCATTGATTCAACAAGGCGTCGTTACTCCGCTGGAACGTCTTTCCACACCGCAGATCAAGCAACATGCATCTGCCCGGCGATTTCATCGATCAAAGTAATTTTTACTTTCGCATGTTCAAACCCTTAGAGGAGATCAGTTCGTTTGGAACATGGTGTATCATTGATTAACATTATTTCTTATTTGTACAAAGATCGAGCAGACGTGGGATGTTTCGTCCGTTGTCGCGGTAGATGGTGATCGGGAGAGGGACGACTTGGAGGAGGAGGAGGAGGAGGAGGAGAAACATGAGGCTGAAGAAGGACCAAGTCCTTGGCACCCCACGGTCGTTATCGTGGGCAACGTGGAGACGGAGAACGTCGTCACGGAGGAAGAGGAGGAGAGGGAGAGAGACGCAGCAGTGCACATGCGAAATGCGTCCACATCAACTGAGATGGCTGCGCGAAGTGGAGGTGATTTTTTGCGATTTTCCCGACTCATCTTGCATTGCAGGTCTGCAGCAGAGCGAACGGGTCGAGACCCGCGAGGCCGATCTCAGCAAAGACACCACCAAGGTCGATAAGGTGTCCACGATCCCCGAGAAGCAGTGAGTTATTGTCGCCCAACCAAGAGCGGCGAAATTCCACGCCAGAAAATGCGAATAGCAAGCAGCGGGCACTCGATGTCCATTATTTCATCCCCCCAACCCTTCGTTTCACTATTAATTTGACGCGAAAATGCCATATTTGGAACACGAATATGAGTTCCACATATGGCATTTTCTTTTAAAGATAGTTTTTAGCACTTATCGAGCGTTCCAAAGCGCTTTGCACAAAATGTTTTTACCGATGCTCTTCTTTCAGGTTGCACAACTACTCTTGCCCGTTCTGCCCGATAGTCTGGACTTTGGGTTGCTCCAGCCTCACGCTCGCAGTCCACATCCATGTGGAACATCGCGACGAAAACGGTTAGCTAAGTTCAAGAGGCATAGGATAAATTCACTGCATTCAGGCATCGAGTTTCGCTGCACCGAGTGCCCGAATTTCCGGACGCAACGACCTCTGCGGCTTCTCGCGCATGCAGAGGTTAGAAAAACATTTTTTAAAGTTTTTATTGTCGGGCACCTGGAGCGTTATCATTTCGTCGCCCGTACCTTACCAACAGCAGGCTACATATGTGCACTCAAGGAATTTGAATGCTTCGGGTATCCTTGCGGATGTTGGCCAACTGGCGTGATATTATCTTGTGCACTAACTCTAAATCAGATGTTAAATCTCGTAGTCCAAGAAAAAACATTCTAAATAAGTCGCCGTTTTTCTAGGAGACTGCTATTTACATTATAGCGAGATTTGTCACACCTGTACTCGGAAAAAGAATGTGGGAGGATGCAGGACCATTCTTTCCTTTCCAGTCTGCTACATGCGACGGCGATATCATCTTCAAGAATCCGACGAGGAAGAGAGGGCGTCCACCGGCGACGACTCGAAATAACAGTTCGGCGGAGAGTGCGGAAGCAAGGTCAGTGTGGTATTGTCGGCGGAATAAACGTTCCGGACTGTACTCTCATCGCCCTGCGATCTCTCTCAACTGTTCTCTCGTTTCTCTAATCGCCATGCAACGAGAGAACAGTGGAGAGAGATTGCAGGGCGATGGGCGTACAGTCCGGAACGTTTATTCCGTCGACAATGCATGAGTCTCAATTCAACCTCTCTGCAGCATCAGGACCTTCTTCATCAGATGCAACTTTTGCAACGCTCTCTGGAACCCCGCAATCCCTGCCGTCGACTTCTCGAGGCATCTAATAAAAAATCACCGTAACGTCGCCGGTATCATTTTATGAGATTCTGCAGATGGAATGAATATCTTCCAGGAACCTTCTGGATCTGCTCCGCGTGCCCCACGCATCGAGGTCGGAAGATCAAATGTGTACAGGAACACCAGAAGGTGCGCCACAGCAATTCTAATTTATTTACCGTTCCGCGATACTGCGGTTATCAGCATAGTCCCTTCTGAATCTCCCGGGAAAAAATGAATCTGAAACTTTACTTGCTAGTTGGTCATGTTTCCAAAGAAAATGCCGAACAGGGTGGCAATAAATTCCTATGGGGCGCTGAGATATAGGTAACGGAAGTATTTGCTCCCGGTCGATATTGCCAAGAACCACAGAGGTGTATATTTTGAGTCCGCTCGCAACAAATTCCGCTTCGAATATCTACAGAACCACAAGCTCTTTAAAGCTGCCGTTTTCTGGGATTTGTCTTGGGACCATGGTCAATTGTTGCACCAAAAGGACAGCTCTTGAATCCTCTCGATGGCGTAGATATGTAATCACCATGCGCTTAGCGTAGTAAGTACATCAACACCCCTCTGGCTCTTGGCAATAAAACAATTCGGCAATAGTGGCAGTTCACAGCGAAAATTCCTCTTTTTGCAGAGCGACCATTGTGGAGGTTCTGCGGTGTTCCAGCACAATCGCAAGATCAGCAGCAAGAGGAAAAGGAGTGAGTAAAATAGGTGAAAAAGTGGGAGGGATGAAGAGCGGAGGATTAAAGTGGGATTTTTTTTACAAAGAATCGGTTTAACCATCGTCTGGCCAAGGCTTCACGTTAGAAAAAATGTTTCCCGTACTCTTGCTATTAGCTCATGCATCCATTCAGGCCCCGAAGACGACGAAGACATCCACGACGAGGCTTGGGTGCCAATTCGGACGACGGGTCCCGGGACTCGAAGGAGTGGACGACTATCAGAGGTCTTCGGATTCCAGAGTCACACTCACATTAGCGAGACGCCAGAAGATCTCTCCCTCTGAAACCACCACCTTTCTAATAATATACCAGAGATACTTCTGAGCGTTTTATCTACATCAAATTCCACGTTCTTTTCAAGGAGGGTTAGGCCAACAAAATATTCATTATCGCCTTGCTCCTCGGGCTATTTTTGCTTTTCTCACTAGGTCTTCGCTTTATCGATTTCATACATATTACTGATGTGATAAACTCCGTCACTGAATATCTCGACGTGCATAGTGGGATAACGCGCGGGGCTTCAGTCGGAGTCCGCACCGGTATCAGGGCTTTCTCTCCAGCTGCACCACACCAAACAAGAGTCCATCCCACTCGTTATCCCCTTGTAATATCTACGCACGCTGAGAATGTCCTCTTCGGGATAGCAATTTGCTAAAGTTTACAACGCTTCACAACCGAGAATCGGACATCTTCCAGTGGTACGCTGGCTCGATGGTTCTTTTCGAGGGATACTCGGAGCCTCTGTATCTAGATAAAATTACTGCGATGCCAAAGAGGAGGGGGAGTGGAGGGGGATGCTCTTTCCACTGTCGAATCCTTCCCACTGTCTCCATCAAAGGGAGGTCAATTGGGGACCAACAAAGGAGGACTGCTATTTTTCTAGCAGTAGCAGTTGTAGGCGCAATAATCAATTGTCACCGTGCTATAAAGGTTTTTCTCTTTACGATAAATGTGTGTTCAGCATTTACAAAATCATTACTACAATTCTTCATTTCACCGTTCGATCGCCAACTGAAAACGTGAACAATACAACCATAATGAGTGCTCGATAAATTAGTTGGGAAGTGAGCTGAACAACGCTGAGAAGTCGCGGTATAAAATAATTAAACTACAAAGCGAGAGATCCATTTGCAAACAAATCTAAACGAAGATGAAAATTCACAGCTTGTTCTCATTTTGAAATAGTTTTTCCGCGTAAAACAATGGGAAGTAATCACCTCCTCATTTCTTGCCTTCTCCATCCGATTCGCTATCACTGGAAGACGAGCTTGATCCAGAGGAGGAAGACGACGAGCCATCGTCAAGGTCCGTGTCCGAGTCGCCCTCCCGTACCTGTAAGAATGAATCTTTTTCGATCCCGTCTACGCGATGAGAATTCTAAAAAAATAAATGCTATAGACACAAGAACCAAAAAGCAAACCATTGTGTGTATACCGTACTAAAACAGGGACAGCTAGCTTATTATTATTTGTATTTATTACCTTGTCATCTCCTCCTCTCCTCTCCTCGTCTCCGTCCTGGTCGGCCTCCTTCGCTGCTGCCGCCATCTCCGCCTGTAGAGATAATCATCACATCAGTTCAAGCAGTGGGAGGGACAGCCGGGTAGAGGGAGGGAGGGGGTAGAAACGCGACACCGAGTACGCACCTGCTTGGTCTTCCATCGAGCAGCGGCCTCGAGCAGCTTGAAGGAGCCCTTGGCTGCTTGGTCCTGTAAAGTAATGGCATTTAGAGGCCACACACTGACAAATGATCACTTTCGATCACAATTTTACAATATGTTGAATTCATGCGGTGTGAATCTACCAAGTTTGCGCCGCTCCGTTGACAATTGTCAAAATGGGTCTTCAACATGCCTGGGGGAAAATGTAGTCGAAATACTCCTCCCAGCCGGCGTCCACGCCATCTTCGGCCTGAAATTAGTGAATGTATTCAGGGGTTCATTGTGACAACAACGACGCACATAGCTATCCTATCACGCAGAGCTATCCAAGCATCGCGCACAATTCCAAATCAACATAAATTGAGTCAGTGTATTTTTTATTTTCAAGCCGACATACTCCTAATTAGCGATTGCACACAAAATCACATTAAATTAAAAAGTTGAATGGCACATAAATGTGCCTGTTTTTTTCCAGCAACCACTTTACACGACTAAAGGCCTCAATACCTGAATCTGTCGCCTCTTCTTGATCCTCCTCGGCATCATCTTCTCCACTCGATCCAGTCCTTCTCCGTCGCCGTGCGTCTTCTCCGCATCCCGCCACGCCTCCAGCAGCATTACGCGCTCCTCCTGTAAATATTTCATTATTTCCATATTTTAAAAATTCAGCAAATCGATACTTCTCTTTTCAGTTCTTATCGAAAAATTAAAAAAATACCAACCTTCTCCGCATTCTCCAGCGACGTGTTGGCGCGCTCGAAGACCTGGAAAAGTGCAAGAATTAATTCCATGGCACAACAGTTGATCGTCAATCGTAAAAGGCCAACGCTCCTCCTACCTTCCGTGCCCTCTCCATGCTGCCGATCGACGTCTCGAACTCCGCCAGCGAAATCCACACCTGGAAAGAGGGAATGCCATGGGAATTCCACATCTTTTATTGACAAAAGTAAATTAGTGTACGATAAAATAAATGAAACTTCTGCCAAAATTATAGGCCGTTCAAACGATTCTTTGATGGATACTTCAAATGACGATACTTCTCACCTTGATGTGATTGGTCCTCGCGAGTAGGGACTCGTACAGATCCCTCGCCCGCTCGTGTTCTTCCTGCGAGATCTCAAAGTCGATGAAGGCCTTCCACAGCAGCTGCAATGAGAAATCACGATGATTTGAGATGTCCCCTCCTTATTTTATCTCTCTGTTCCTTTTCCCTTCCTTACCTCGGGCATGTCCAGGGCGGGCTGCTGCACAGCCAGATCGAATATAGCGCGAGCCCTCTCGCCATCACCGAGCAACGTCTCCAGCTCAGAGAACTGAAGCGAAATTTCATGGTTGGAAATTAAATTGCAGTCCCCGATAAGTTGGAAAGTGGTGCGTGTACCAGTTGATTTCAGGTTGCAACTGATTCATATCAAGCCGGTCATGAGAGGATCGGAAGCCCCTCGTCAGAGCCATGTGCTACCCATTCCGTGACCTATGTGTTTTATATTTTTAATGAGTAGTACTAGGTACCCTAAGCACAGACACGGAATGGCTAAGCGAGTAATCGAGTTTCCGATTTTATACGGGGTCCGAAAAAGAGCTGCTCGGAAAATGTTCGACATCGCCCTCACTTGGAGGCTTTCGACATCGAAAGGAAACCAATTGTGACTAGGGTAACTCGACGCGCTCTTTCATTCTAGAATAGTGGCGAAATGTAAAAATTCCATTTTCACATTGGCAGATCAGTAAAATATTTTTTAAAAATCGAAATTGAAGAAACTCCACTCTGATTTTTATATATGTGAAAGAGCAGTAAAAACTACACCTTATATATTTTTTCTAGAAAAATCTGCTTTCCTTTTTGGGAGAAAAACAAAGGTTTGTATGTCGTGTTCCCATGGCCTAGTGGTTCCGGAGCGTGAATTTACAGCGCGGAGGGTCGGGGGTTCGATCCCCGCCGCGGACGGACCTTTTGCTCTTCACTTTTGCTTGTTCTCCTTTGGGGCGCTGTACTACCCTAACCCTGAAAACACCAATTCCGCTTTCATTTCGCCCGAAACGGTCACTATGGTAGATCACCATGCTATTGATTGATCAAAAATCGATATTTTCTCGTTGGCTCGAATCGAATCGAGCCAAAGGGCGATGTGATCCGGTGCTCTGACTGATAACGCATATCCTTTATTGTACCTCTAAATACGTTCCAGGCGAAGTTATGGCCTGAAATGTGAAGAACCCCGGCATAGGTGTCAGTTTGGAGCTTACCAGATCATCGATTGAACACGATTGGAGTACACATTTTACAATACTAGGGCGAGTAGATCTCACATGGGAAACTTTTGGACTTGTCAACGGACTTCCAAAATCGGGATGGTGTGCTGGACTCCTCTGGGTGGGAAAACGTGAGCACCGCATATATTTTTGCGCTGAGCATTGGACCACATTTTGGTCGATTCTGTAAAAGTTCATTTTCAGTTTTTGACAGTGTTTGATCTATCATATCCCGAAGATTGACCCAGTAAACTAAGCTCCAAACCGACACCTATGCCGGGGTTCTTTACATTTCAGGCCATAACTTCGCCTGGAACGTATTTAGAGGTACAATCAAGGATATGCGTTATCAGTCAGAGCACCGGATCACATCGCCCTTTGGCTCGATTCGATTCGAGCCAACGAGAAAATATCGATTTTTGATCAATCAATAGCATGGTGATCTACCATAGTGACCGTTTCGGGCGAAATGAAAGGGAATTGGTGTTTTCAGGGTTAGGGTAGTACAGCGCCCCAAAGGAGAACAAGCAAAAGTG
>JACMIG010004573.1:0-10008 GCA_014805385.1 Levipalatum texanum
TCCCCCGTGCTGCCTCAAGTAGCCCTTCATCATTTAAATGTATTGTCCAGTTCTTCGCGAACTTCTACCATAAAAGTCTGGACATAATCGTATTCTCTACGCATCTTCATTGACTGGAATCTTGGGATGACAGAAGAAGGGGTTTACGGCTGTAGTAAATTCTCGGCCTCGTACGTCATCGGAGGTCTTCGCGTTCTTCGGAAGTGACTTCCTCACTCTTTTACCGCGGGTTTTCGGATGCAAATCAGAATTCACGACAGGGGGAGAGGGAGATGCGGGTAGGAGCGGAAGGCTCAAATACGACGATGGATCCAGAGGATAATGAAGGTCTTAGTACTCAAAATCAAGATGAGTTCGAAAATTAAAGGCGTCTAGGAATAGGGCACTGACACGAGTGGATTGTATGAACTCAAATGGCAAAGAACTCGAATGATGATGCCATCGTACATACGTCTTAGCAGTGGTGCTAAGAGAGAAAAGAAGAGAGCTCAATACTCTTTGCGGCATCCAAGATCCGCGAAGATAATTCAGAAATGAGTGGCGTTTTTTTAATTTTAAAAAGTTTTCTCGCCCCACGTTCAAAGCACGTTCTATAAATCATTTCGCACCAATCCTACAGAAGTGAGAGAAGAGATTTAACGTCATGCTCAGATGCAAGGGCCTAATTCAAAATCCTGCCTATAACTTTGTGCAGAATTTTCTCCTTTTTAATAATTTTTAGAGGTCATTCGAACGAAGCTTAGGATGATATTGCCTTGGCGATAATTCCTCGAGAAGCAAAATATCGGTCTTACTGCTCGGTCACTTCGGTCCCTACATGTAAGGTACACTTCTCCCTCCCCATCTCCTCCCCTTCTCTCCTTTCCGATGCCTGTTGTGCGCATATTATGTCATGGATGGGCCAGAAACTTGGTTCCTAGTTTTTCTGCCACGCATTATTATTGTAGAGAATCCGAAACGTTCTAATTCCCACGCCCTGACAACTCCAATGACGGACTGCGCGCGCTTTTGATCTACCTCATCGAACCCCATTTCAAGACCCGTGTGATTCAATCTACCATGAAGGGCCTCGAGGAGGTAGATCAAAAGCGAATGCATTCCGTCATTTTTAACGTCGTTGCCCAATGGAATAAGATGAGCATTTGGAAGCGATCGAGCGCGGCCAGTTGGGCCGCGTAAGAGGGAGACAAAGACAAAGAGAGAGGGCATGGTGTTCGTTTCTCACTGTGCCACGGGTCCGCATTTTTTGTCCGAAATGTGCGATCGAATGTAATCGCATTGTGTTGCCAAGAACCACAACGGCGGAATAATTCTACAAAGGCATATTTTATTGGCGCAACTATTGATGGATCCACCTTGCGTTTGATCCCAGCTTTGCTCCCGCGAACCTGCATCGGGTTACCGTTAGATCAATCGGGCTCGGAAATGTGTATCCACCATTGTGGTTTTGCATCTTGGACGAGTAGGACGCCCCACATGCCCTTCTTCCGCCACGGTCTCAAGGCCCTGCTCAATCCCGCCTAATCCCGCCTAAATTAAAGCTTTATTACGTTTTATCGCTGATTACGCAATGAAACATTGCTGTGAAATCATGAACCGGGTGGCTGGCCCATCCATCAAAACAGACCGGGAAGGAAAGAAGGAGGGCAGAAAGGGATATGGGGAAATGGAGAAAAGGGCGGAGGGAGAGAATGGATCTCCACGTCTTCTGTCCCCACTGCGAACTTGTAACACTTTAGCCTGCTGTAGCATCATACGAGGGATCTCGAAGAGATGCTCACGGTGCACTTCCATGTGTGGGAGTAAAACGTCAGACAATATGGAAGAAGATAGTAGAGGCAAGAGTTTTTTTCGCAAGTCACAATGTATACACAGCTCCATTCCTTCTCCACGTGTCGCGGTGTGATCGTTTCCGTCTGGATTAGCACTAGTAGGTGTGGCGTAATGTTCTGAGGCAACAGTGCAGTGACTCCCGGACTGTCCAGTGGCCTGTATGGTAGAGAAGTAGCTATGCATCTCCGTCAGCGCCCTCCGATCTCCCTATGGTCCCTCTTGTAGTGGAAACAGTCTCCATATCTGCATTCTCTCTTCCCCAACGCCCCGTCGGAGGTGAGAAGAGAGAGAGAGGGGAGAGTGGGAGACAGTGCAGCACGGGAAGAAGAAGGTTGTTGTCTCATGGTCAGACACATTTCCCTCGCTGTCATTTTCAAACGATAAATGCCTGCTACACTCTTCTCACCTCTGATTTCTTCCGTGCCCCGCTATCGCTCCCTTTCCCAGGATCTCGGTTATCATCCAAGATTCGGCAATACCAGAGGGGCTGTGCGAATCATTCGTTTGATTGAGGTGCGAACGTGAACCGCGAGCGCGTGAGAACTTCGCGCCTTTTATCGCATTGATTGCATAGCTTCCCTGCCTTGCCATGCGACTGTGCCCCTTTCTTGTACATTAGCGAATATCGGATACTCTTTGTTCCTCATCAGTTCCCCGAGTTCCCCGATTCCTGCTCTGCGTTGTTAATCTTTTGTCGTTCCTCTCTTCAATACGCTGATCGCCTACAATTTGGCGCGTGCTTTCTACCACCGGAATGTTTCACAGTTTGCGGCCTTTCAGCATCGATAAACCGGAAATGCCGAACAGTCGGACGAGCCAGGTGGAGATGAAGAAGAAGACGGGACGAAAAGCGAAGAAAGGCGTCCAAGCCTCCATCGAAGCCCTTCCTCATTACGACGACGCAGTCGCAAAGACCGAGGGGCCGAAGGACGACAGAGGAGTGTCAGTTATTTATTTAGTAAAAAAATGAATCAAGACAAAAAAAAAGATTCCCTAGGAAATACAAGATTCAGAACATTGCAGTGTGAGCGACAAGTCGAGGAGGAAGGCCTTCGCGGTCTACGAAGAGAAGCGAATTGAAAGGGAAGCGAAAGAGGACGCCGAGGTCGAGGAAAACCGACCGCCCACTCCCATTCCGTAAGTTCTTTTCGTTTTGGATAGGATCAATCTGGGTAATGTTTTGGTCTGTGATCATTTATCCAGTCAATTACAGCATGGACCTGGAACTCGAACTGTCCTACCGTCGCCATCGCGGCCTTCCTCTCCCGGACATGACCAATAGCACCTCGGCTCTTACTCGGGCTGTCAAGGGTGAGGGTAGTATTCCTTTCATTTTGTGAAGTGCAATGTCGTCGGGGATAATTGCGATCTGTTATCGTGAGGCATTGGAAAGTGAAATATTTTTTCGCTAACAAAATAGAAAGCTGGAGCTTTTATAGTGCACACCATTCGTTTCTCAGAAAACTAAAATCATTGTTATCCCGTTAGTAAACTCCTCAATTGCAGAGCACGAGGCGGCCAAGAAGTTTATCGTCGCTGGATCGGAGCCCAACATTTTCGTCACTCAGGGCCACGGAAAAGATGACGAAAAGAAGGTCAGTGTGTATATACTTTGATTGTTGGAAATTTGCCGTGATTTCTCGTACCCGAAATCCACGATCAGGCGTTCGTGCTAATGGTCAATTGCTTCTATCCTCAATGCGAAATCACTAAATTGCTCGCCACGAATGAATGTCTTTATTTAGGAGCTCGAGTACTTCATTCGCGTTTACGATCGAGTAATGGCTGCGTTCCCTCTCCTCCACGACGCCTACTTCAAGGTATTGCATGGGATTTTAGAGAAATCACCAAATCTCGGGAAAATCGAACCGGGCAGGCGAAATAGTGTTAGACAATAAATTTGTATGAAACCACACAACGATGTTCCGTTCATACACGAAGAAAGATCGAAGAGATTATTTTTCAGGACCCTTCGCTTAAAGAAGTGGAAAAATATCCCGGATTCCTCGGTGTCGTGCGAGTGAAGGAACTCCCTTACAATCCTCTTCAAACGGTAGGCATTTTCACTTTAAAGTTTTTAGTTTTAGTGCTTTCTATACGTAGGTGGGCGTGGGTGGCAAACGGCACATGAAAATCGAAATTGCTGCAGGTGCTTCTGTGGGCCCGGAAGGACGTCGATGGAGAAATTGGCCTGAATGTCAACATCGGAATCGAGTTCACGGCATACAAAGAGGTTCGTATTTTTCATGCGCTACTAAATCATAAACGCAACAGTAGATATTGTGAAATGTTATTCGATAGTCTTTCTGAGAACTCTAATTTTAAGGGATACATTCTCAAGTTATTGCTTAATTTTCATGTTGATGATTCCAGGAGGAACTAAAGAAGATTGTAAATTTCGCCAAGAAGTACGAGATGGAGGGTCTTCTCCCCCACGTCGAGTACGCCCGAGCCAAACACGCTGACGTAAGATATTTTTCTTCAAATATCGTTGTGGTCAAACTGCCCTGGAAAATGAAGGCACATCATTTCGTGTAAGATAACGTTAACGCGTCTCATTGCGATAGTTCCGGCCATTAACAGTTTAGTAGCTTGGAATTCTTTGAATCCTTTGGCGTTCGTTGTGTCTGATGTCCATAAGAGCCAATCGCATCATTCAGGCGGAGCTCAACCCCAGGTGAGAGAGCAAGTGTGTGGATGAACGAGGCCCAGTTTAACCACCTACCACCTCATATTTCCACTCTTCAACGAATTCGGAAACTATACAAGTGTACCCAACAATCCAATATTTTCTGTTTGTCTAATATATGTATATTGTTGTAGCAGTCGCATCTATTATCGAAATGGCCGTACTGTTTATTGCCAGAACTCTTTTTCGTGTTGTTGAAATCGGATTTTTAGTTTTTATTATGCTCCATAACCACAACCCGAGAACGAGGAGAGACACAAATGCCATGGAAAGAAATAAACTCCAATATTATTCCTTTACAGCTGCATCCAATTGATATGCGCCTAATATTCAGAGATCCTTATTTACAACTGAAAAACTGAATAATTTAGTGGCGTCATTATTGCTACTGCTGACGATCTTTTTGCGCATATAAAATCAACCTTTTCTATCTCATCGACACATTTCAACAGCGATACATATTCGTGGATTCGTGGCCGAAATCAGGCTTTAAGTGGGTGATCAGTGGCCATCATCTGTCCTTCCCCTCTCTCTCCTGTTGTGGCCCATTCCTACTCCATTCTCCATCGTGATCCATTCTGTTTACTGCCACCTCCCCAGTCTCGTTCAATCGCCCACGATTCTCCCTCTACCTTCTAAGGGCCGCCTTTCGGAGTCGTTTACTCTTATCATCCACGGCTTCCCTCCACTGTTCCCGTTCCCTGTCCTGCAGCAGTTCTCTATGTTTTGTGTTGGGGGAGGTGCCAGTACACAGCCCTATGGATGGGCTGTTCAGTCTCTTCCCTTCCCCTCCGACATCTCGATGGGGGAGAATCGGGTGCTGATTCAGCGAGGAGTAGTCCTCCCCTCCCATTCCTGTTTCTGGACCGTCTCACATTCACCCCCTTCCCCCTCCCCCATGATTGGCCTGAGAATCTCCACTCGAGGATAGATCAGGAGTTATGGGGAGAGAGAAAGGACGATGGACTGGAGGACAGTTCCCTCCACCTCCTACTCGACAGGAGAGAGTGTCCTCCAGGCCCCGGCCCCATTGATTTTCCCTTGATAGGGCCCATCACTGTCCCTCTCCTCCCCTCTCTCCTCCTCTCCTCCTCGGGGCCTTCCCGGTCCTCCATGGAGGAAGGCCTTGGGCCCCCATCTCCTTTCCCCCAATCACCTCAGTCACCAAACCTGTGCCCATTTCCCCTCCCCTCCACTCGGTCCGGGCCCATCTCTCTCATCTCCTCTCTGTATATGAGGGGGACTATGGGTGCAAAGACTGTTCCTGTCTTTACATTCCCCCACCGTTCCCTCCTCTCTCTACGATGTCATTGGCCCCTCCACCCAGTCTTGGCCTCTCCCCCCTTACCTCTTTCCCTCACCACCTCATCCGAGGTCTCCAGGACCTCCCGGCCCTTGATCCATCCAAGATCAGTGCTGATCAAGCCTCCTCCATAGTCTAGTCCTATTCGAGTCCTGTCCCAGTCCTCCCCCTCCCCCTCTCATCTCTCTTCTCGTTTGTTACTGACCGTGTTCTCTCGTGACCTGCTCTCATCAATTGATCACTCCTCCGGTAGGAGATCTCCCTTCTATCGCCCCTAGAGTCCCCCCTCCTACAGTAGTCCTCATCGGGTATGACGATGAAGGACGACTACCATACGAGTCTATTGCAGATGGTGACTGAGAGACTCGACGAGGTGCCCCTCCCCTGCCTCCTACCATTACAGCTCCTCATTGCCCCCAGCTCGAAGAGCTGGGGCATTTAGGTTTGATTGGGGGTTTATGTAATGTATCAGTGGTCCAATGGGAAGGGCGCACAGTGTTGCTGATTATCCTCGGCGCTCTCTCCTGAGTAATGGCCCTTTCTGCTGATTACCACGAAGATAGATCGCGCTTCGCCTCCGCATCACTATAATACCGGACAATACAGTCTTCGGGCGGAGAGAAGGGCCAATTGTATTGAATACGCCGGCCTGCACTGGAGAGAAGAGCAGTGGGAGAAGAGACAAACACCGCCCAGTCCTACCGTTGTCGGAGGGGCCTCCCCTAAGTATCGGACTGCAATCTGTAGTGCGGGAAGGAATGAATAAAGAGAGACGAGTCACTGCAGAACTCATTCTACGTCCTCGACTCCGTCTCCGCCCTTCGTCGATTACTCAAAGAGAAGCCACGAAGAGAATGTGACACCGACAGACTCATCTCCCTCGTCGCCGACGCCCTCCTCATGCACCTCAACAAGATGGTTGTCTAGTCTGGCACCTCCCCTCCTTCCCGTCCAGGAAATCCCTTCAGAACTCGTCCCCTATCAAACTCCTCACTCTCTCCATCACTCCCACTCGAATGGAAACCCGCAGTGGCGACCCTTCCAACGCAACCCCAGCAGCCAAGAAGGCCCGTCTCGAGGCCAAGATCAACGGCATCGCCTCCAATCACCAGAACGGATCTAACGCCTTTCCCCCCGTGACTCTCCTCTCATTGTCCCTCTCGAGTTTCTCCGCCGACAGTCCTATCTCTTCACTGATGAAGATCGAGCCCGTCGAGATCATCTGCAGAGTCGGAAGCATCGAGGGAAACAGGACTGATGAATGCTACGACGACAGATCCGCCGCCTTCCCTCCCGTCCCCCCTAAATTCTCCGAGTCGCCTCCGCATCACAATAATACCGGACAATGAAGATTCGTGTGAATAGTAGACCCCCGCAACGAATTTATTTATTGAGTTGTAACTGTCAGCGTGCAATACGGCAATAAAACTTTATTTGTGATGGCCTTGAATGGCGGAAGGTGGCTGCTTCGGTGTTAGTTGACGACGATGAAGCCATTGCAGAAAGCCTGAAATACAGAATCTCAAATACAGAGACTGCAAATGCGACCAGAAGAAATAAGCAGCTTGCAACTTGTTTTAGTATCAATTATTCTATCGAAGATATCATTTCACAACGAGTTGAGTTTCGGCGAAAAATAGAGCATTTCATCATATATGTAGAAAATGACCTTGAGGTTATGTTCCATTCCGTATTGAACTTGGCACTGCGCCAACGTCTTGCCCTTGAGTCCTTCTGCAAAGACAATTTGTGACTGCTAATATAATAATTCATAACGACGTACCATTGGCAATACCCACGAGCGCGACGATCTTCATGCGGTCTTCGTTGATGGTAACGCCAACTTCATTGCATGCAGCCTGCATTGATTGTGAGGAATCGACTATTCGGTGCGAATGTTGGAATTTGTAAAGATACTTCAGTTGTCATATCACAGCCTATTACCGCGGAGGCATGGAAGAAGTTCACGACATCCTTCTCTGCGTCTTTTGGGTCGGTGGTCGCCGGGAATTTGCCAACGATTTCCATCTCCTTGCACATGGCGTCGAGCTTCGGAGACTGCAGAGAGAATTATTCAAGAACTGGACAATATCAAGAAACTCACAGCGAAGGCGGTCGCAACCAACATCGATACAAGGATGAAGAAGCGCATGTTGAAGTTTGGAATTGAGTTGGTTGGGAAGGGCGGGGAGGGCGCCTTTTATATGAGAGTGCGACAATAGAGCTTACTCATCTCAATTAATCATGCATTCAGTTTGCTTCGCTTCTGACTCTATTCATGTGCTGCAATATGGAGAGGGGGATTGATTTGAATGGCTACCCTTTGAGCCTATTCATGTGAATGGATGAAACCGATGCTTCCACGGGATTCAATGAAACATGTAGAAATTTCATGACCTTGTTGGAAATATTATTGGCGTCCCAAAGTCTTGTTAATAATCGCTCCGCGCGTAACAATTCCGCCTCAATTACCGCAGCTTCAGAAAGGAGACACTGTGTGAATGGGACTGGTAGAAGTAATACATGTCGAGCTGAGTATTTCATATCGGCGCGTCGTTGTTCTTCTGGTTAGAAATAAGATAAAAGAGTCGAAGTCGAATAAAGGAGGAGGCAGCAAGATGTCGATGCATGTAAAGGAAGATGAGACATCGAAGAATAGGGGTCAAAACACTTCTCGATAGAAGACAAGAAGTAGGTGGCACTGGTCACGGCCGTTTCGTCGAACGAAGAAGACCCAGAGGCTGTAATCAACCAAATAGTGGAGGGAGAGGAGCGATGGAAAAATTGGAAGGGCACGGCGAAGGTATTGGAAGGGACAATGGACTGGGAGGGGACAGGGAACGAAATGGGGCCAACCGGCCACCTTGTCTGCACATATTTCTTCTCACCTCTTATACGTGGACAAGAGAGGAGAAGCAAGAGGCCAAGGGTGAATGGCACGTGCGATATCACGTGCACTGAGCGAGGAATCCAGGCTTCAAGCTTCAAAGAAACGGCGAACGAGGGAGGAGGAGACACGATGGAAACAGGAGGCGGGTGTCTAACAAGTTCTATTTCAGAGACCCTACTAATTCAAGTCATGGTCCACATAATCAAGTACAAGTCGTAAACTCCAATGTCGCTGTGAACAATGTTCTGACACTCTTTGTCCCTGCCACTTTCGGCGCTCTTGCAAAACGAGCCGCCGTCATTTTGAAACTGATTCGTCTCCTTTCCTATTCGCCATGTTCACGAAGTCTTGATTCCTGTTCCGCGTACGTGGAGGGCCTTTCGCATCAGATGTCCTTGCATCTTTTCCCCTGGCACCCGTACACGAGATCAGCGGGAGAGGGTGCAGACTGGCACACGTCTGAATCATTCCAGGTGCCCTGACCCTTCCTTCCACCTTGTCCCCATCGAACACATCCGGTCGTGCCCTTTCAATGTTCCCATCGCTTCCTTCCCACTCTCAGATCTACAGATTACAATCCCTGTCTGTCCCTTCCCCAGTCGAGTGATCAGCGAACGCTGCCTTCACAACTCGAAAACACCTCTTTTTCGATGTCTCCTGCTCATTCTATTGCAGTAAACAAATTTTTCATAATTTAGCGTGTGCGAAACTTTTTCATAGTCTTCCAAACCGTTGAGCACGATAGAAGTATATGATAATTTTCGATGAAATGAGACCAGCCATGTTGAAAACAATATTAGTTGCTAAACACATCTTCCCCCCGCTGTAATTCTTGATGCCAACTTTCAACACGAGCCTGATTTATTGCTTCCTCTCGAATTTTGCCATTCTGTTCGAGTATAATTATGCCGCTGAAAATTCACGTCCGCAACTACTACTCTTTCTTACAGGGTTTTTACACATCCCAATGCGTACGTCTGCGGATTCATGATCGCACCAGTTTAATGTGGAGAAGGTGAGCAAAGAGAGTATCATTCCCTTGAGTGCATTCCGATATTTCGAGGAATACACTGACATCATTGGAGGAAAAATCACCAGCGAATGACCATTGTTTAATTGGCTCTCTTGAAGATTAAATTCTTATTTATACAACTAAGAGTAGAATTGGTTTTTATAGGCACAGAAATCCCAAAACAGGCCTTTTTCACAAATCGCCGCTAAATATAGTTTGGGCCCTCTTATTTGTCGTTTCACTCTATTGTAGAGAACCCGAAGCGTTCTAATTCTCACGCC
>JACMIG010004575.1:0-10004 GCA_014805385.1 Levipalatum texanum
TCCCGCTGGGTTTTTTTGGCACGCGAATAAAAATACCCACCTGCCCGCACTACCCCAGGTTCTCCCTGTCGCGCAAGGGCGGCTCCCTGTAATTTATGTCCAATTCCACCCATTCGTATTTTTTTCCCACAGTAACCCCCCCCCCCCTCCCCCCAGCTAATAATGTCGTCCATTTAGAGGGTTATAAAGTTTCCAAAATAAATGAAATAATTCAGAAAGGAGATTGAATGGTTCTCGTGTCCTTAGGTTTCCGGATTCGGTGCGTGACCATGGAAGACAGCGAATCTCCTCGGAATACGCACTTTTGCAGTTCCCTCTCTTCGACGTTGCAGGAGAAGGGAGCACTGAGAACGGCTGCGAGAGCGTCGGGAGTCACGTGAGAAAGGGGCGCGTCCTGGAACGTTATGGGGGAATCGGGGTTACCGATTCCGTGAACATTTATTGATTCCAGCGGATATTATTATTCGATATTCTAACTTTTCATGATACGCTGTTTTTGCACGGTCGAGATAGTTATACTTCCAGTGATATCGATCGTACAACAAGTCAACAATTACCTGCTTGACCTTCTGCATGATTTTACGATGGCGAGCAATCATCTGTAATGATGATGAATTATTATTTGCTCGCAGTGTTTTTCAAGTATAACAAACAAATGAAAGGAATCTAACCTCATCCAACGTAGCGTAGCTCTTTTCCAGCTGATCGCGTAGCATGCGATTCTCTTCCTGCAAAATTTTGTTTATTTTGTGCGTACGCACAATAAATAGAAAGTAATATTGATAAATAAAAACACTAAATTAAATACCTCGTAGCTCTTGATCATTCGATTCTCCCGTTGCAGATCATCGAGGAGAGCCTTCCGCCTTTCCATCTTCCCAGTCGCTGCGAGCATGTTGTTCACTGATCTCTCGTACTCCCTAGGACAATAAATTTAGTTATTTAGCATTCCTGGTTTATGGAACATGCAATGAATTCCTGTTGAATGTATTTGTCATCATAATAAGCACGTATAGAACAAACGCTTACTTTGCCGAACCCATTCCCTCGTGGACGCGCCCAGCGCTTCGGAGCATCGTCTCTATCCGTTTTCCCTCTACAACATGGGTCGAGGTCAAGCGGCGAGCCTGAAACGGAAGAAAACCAGTTTCACAAATTCAAATCAGACCTAAAAATATAAATACTAAAAATTGATAGAACCTCGCTAATGAGTGTCTCGAGCTCGACGAGTCCCTTGGAAGGGCCGGCACGGCTCCCTGTGCCTTCCCGGTCCTCTCCGGAGTGACTCCCATTCATGCCTGGAAATGACAAATTAACAAGAGTCAACTATATTTTAAAATCACGGGGATCGCGATCACGAATTCACAAACTGGAAGCACTCTGAACAATGGGCGTACTCGGGGAATCGACAGATGGAGTGAAATTATGATCGGACAATGTGAGGCGTCCTAATAATTACGATTTCGGTCGAAAAACGGGACGATATAGTGAAACTTGGGTGAGAAACACGTCCTGTAATTGGAGAACATTGAAGTCAATGCCCCGTGGTGTGCAAACAGGGTGCATCTCCGCATTCTGTAATTTGTGAGTCTCTATCCTATTCCATGGACGGCGAGATTGCACTGAACAACGGCTGTAGACAATGTATAAAACGAGAAGTAAATACAAAAATTCAAATGGAAAGCTATTATGTAGATCGAAAATGCAGTAACGTACCAGCACTGGCCATGTAGATGCCGATTTGCATGCTCATTCGAAACCCAGACAGGCCTGCTATCCATCATCTCCAGTCGATGTTGTCGCCACGTCTTATTCTCCTCGGTAGGATTACCCAATTAGCTTTATTTACTGTGAATCCACTTCAGCCTCCGGACCAATGACCAAGATTCT
Organism: Levipalatum texanum; assembly: GCA_014805385.1. Taxonomy (NCBI): domain Eukaryota; kingdom Metazoa; phylum Nematoda; class Chromadorea; order Rhabditida; family Diplogasteridae; genus Levipalatum; species Levipalatum texanum. The sequence goes on from JACMIG010004575.1 coordinate 1,891, forward strand.
GCAACGATTCAACGCCGCCACGCAGCGCAATGTAAATAATCTATACTGCGTTCCAGTTTGCGATGAGTCGCTTGCTACCGTAATCTGATATGCAGGCAGAGTTCAATGTGCTCATCAGGCGATACCACGGCCTTCGCCTCGCCAGCTTCATCGTAGCTTTCCTATTTATCGGTAATAATAACGAAAAAAACATTGCGGAATGGACTCGTCTGATACGAATTTTCTCCTCTCTACTGCATTTATCTCATCGGGCGTCTCTTCCAGATCACAACATCTACACGAGCGACGCCGCCGTCTTCGCCACCACGCTCTCGGCACTCGAATCTCCTGCCGGCTTCCGCATTCTCGTCCTGATTACTGTAAGTTTCTGATGTGAGATCAGTCTGCGATAGTCCATCCCAAAACTACCGTAAACCAGTAATTTCAGTTGGGCGACGGCATTCTGCTGTTGAATTCGGTGGTGGGAGAGGAGGCCAACCTGGCGGAGCCTCTGAAGACTCTCTACCACTCCTCGTCGCCCCTGGATCGATTCTCCTGTTTACTCTGGCTCCTTTTCGAGGTTCCGATTCCGGGAGTTACTACGTTTAGCGGCTCTATTTTACAGATCGTCGCAATCGCCACATTTTTCTACATGCTTGTCTTCATCGCCGTCAACATGTGGAGGCCCGACGCGCGACGACTGCGGAACTCAGAATTTGTGAGGGGGGGTTATCTCAGAGGGCGGAATCGGATCGGACAAGTGGAACATTATATTTTCAGATTGACGCTCTACTGTCGCCCTTTCTGCCGTGGTCGAATGGAGCGCATCCGTGGGACTGCCGGGTCGTCATTGCCTAGAGTTACCGTAACCCGCCCTTGGGTGTAGATAAAATCCGAAATCAATTTTATTGATTTATTCAAATGAGCGCGGGAGTAACCGGTACGAACGGATGAGATCATTGCTAAGGAAAGGGATGAACTACTCGCAAGACAACAAGCCATATTGGGAGATCGGCATGAGAAGAGCCCAGGGAAAGGAGAGATATGTGGATGATCAAGGGGGAGGCAAGTGGGGCAGATTCTATGGACAAAGGCAAGAGAGCAGATATTGACAAGAACCACAGAGGTGTATATTTTGAGTCCGCTCGCAACAAATTCCACTTCGAATATCTCCAGAACCACAAACTCTTGAAAGTAGCTGTTTTCTGGGATTTGTCTTGGGACCATTATCGATGGTTGTGCCAAAGGACAGCTCTTGAATCCTTTCGGTTGCGTAGATATAGAAAGCACCATGCGCTAACCGCAGTAAGTACTTAAACACCTCTCTGGCTCTTGGCAATATCACGTCGCGCCTACAATAATTGAGAGGACACCGTGGGTGGTCCAGCTGAGTGGGGTGGATATTGATTGCCGCGAACTCGTGGATGTTTAATGCCCTGTGGCAACTGGAGACATGCCAAAAGGCAATCGATAAATCATGAATGTGGATCGATAATTCTACAGGAGGGTCTCTCCTTCGTTGCTCTCCGTGTCGAGGATGTCGACTACGGTAAGATTCTCCGGCGTGTAAATGTCACTGCTGACTCTGTAATTAAAAATAAATGCATTTTGGTTGTTTTGCCGTCTGCTTCTCTCTTGTTTTCGTGCTCTCTCTCTATCGAGAGAGAGAGGACGCAGATATGATAAAGACAGTAACTATTGATCCTCGTTACTGCGTTTATCTCACCGGAAAGGACTTCCCATATCGGAACAATAAAAGATCAGCTCCAACCTCAAGCTGTCGCCGTACGTCGTCGTCTTCGTGGCGGGAGATGAGATCGAAGACGATTCACGCTTGCGACCGATGGAGTTCTGGAAAGAATTAGACTCATCCCCGAAATCAACCACCCAGAATGCGAATCATTTTCATGCAACCTGGATGCCACCCACTTCCCACCACCATCTTCCATCTGCATTCATGAAATATGGCTGGATGCAAGACTTCCAGGATGGCATTACTAATTATCTTACGAGGAAGCAAACAGGTGGTGGAACACACATTTGAAATCACGATCAATAAGATTTATATTTTTCCAGTACACATTCCTCTTTATTGCTAAACATCACAAGTCTGGCATTCCATATCAGAATGGTACTTACATTGGATGAAGTCTTGCGTATGGTTCCATCTCCGCTGACCTCGAGGAACGATTCGTGCGTGTTCAATCCACTCGCTGACTTCTTGGGGAAGGCCGTCCTGAAATTCCATTCCGTCACTTCGATGCTAATTTCGAGCGAAAATGACAATCTAAAAAGTGTGCTAAAACTCCAAAAGGTCGTCTAGTCTCTCTGCTACCAAACCCCTCATGCTCTAAATGAATGAAAACATCGCAGCTTTCGCCGCCAAAAAGGCATGCCGATGGAGGAAATAAAAAGAGACGAAATATTTAGTCAGGCAGCACTTTTTCACGACTGGAGGGCTTCTTGTGCCGGCTAGCGAAGCAACGCTCCTGTTGGAAAATGTCGTTTTTTTGCTCCGAGTAGAAAGGTGAAGCTTTTCGACTTACCGTATGACGTTGGTCGCTGATCGGATGTGGTGCGTTGCATCGCCGGTGATGCTTCTGAAATGGATTTGTTTATATTTGTTTCAGTTTGCGATTTGCTCACTTGAATCTCCGTCGGTGATCCTCGACAATCTTTGCGTGCGCTACGCGAATTCCTCGATTCATGAGCTGCAAATCGATACTGCTCAGAGCTACCGTAACCTGAACGTACCGTGAACATGAGCGGATACGCCGAACACGAGACGTACGGTAGCAGGTGGATGAAGTACGAGGTGATGATCACTGGAATCCGGGGAATAGATTGGTTCCATAAAATGCGGAATCCGAGAAATATACCGAGTAAAATGCGGAATCCGCAGAATGGCAAGACTTACTGTATCTCATGGGTACGCCCTGCTCGATGATGTATCGATGTGCGAACATGGAGGCCCAGTAGGGAGTCCAACAGACGATGTAGATGGCAGCCAGCACGATTACGGTAGTAATCACCTTCTTCAGGGCGCTGTCCATCGAGCTGCAAGGGATGATCTTTGATCTTTTGATCTCTGATGAGCTTTCTAGGAGTGGAACATATGAGCGTCACGATTGTTTTGTTTGCTGTCGGTGCAATTTTAAGGCTTCAAATTTCGCTTATGCAGACTTGGGCCGTTCATATTCGAGGCTCTTTTCTAGTTCTAGTTTGTAGTGTACAAACCTCGACGTGACGAGGGTCGTCAGCGCGCGTCGCTTCAGGAAGAACGGAACCGAGACGTACCTGAATGAACAACGATACATGGAAGCACTGGGATACGCTCTCGGGACCTTCTGGTCACGATCGTAGGCCCCTTCCACTCAGCCAATCCCGTCTCCCTAGGATGTTTTCCGAAGATCCCAGAATAGAGAGTCGTCCCAGTCGGGGCGGCGCTCATTATTGAGATGCATTCATATTTATTATTTAGTACTACCCTCGATGCCTATTACTGCACGCCATTACGCCCACTGTTATTGTCTGACGAGGCCGAGGGCAACATCCTAAAGACATAAATCCTACCCCTTCTAGTTTCCGAATCCACGGAAAACTTCCATCTCTTATCGCTCATAAGGGATCTTATGGAATTAGTATTCTGCACTTTCATCGCATAATATTCAGCGGGATTACAGGATGGTTTTCGCTGCGCGAAAAGTGCGTGTGCATGAGTGCGAACTTATATTGCAGAGAAGTGCGCGTGAATTCATCATTGTCACGCTTGCAGATAGGGTAGTCTAGCCTCCAACCCATAGTCCATAAACAATTATCGCGGTTCATGACGTCCTCTGCGTGCAGGTGGCGATCGTCATTTGAATCCCTTTCCTCGTCCTTCTTTCCTCTTCCCTTCCTTCTCGTCAGCCCCGAAACTCCTCACCAGTAAATAATTCCAAAGAGCGGAATGGCGTACGACGTGAAGCATGCGATGAGGTTGAACCAGAATTCGACTTCTGCAGAGATACTTTATTTCCCTCTCAATAACAACATTCTTTCCCCCTGAAGGGTGGCAAATATTTAGCTATTTCCAGTGCAATTCGAGATCTTTGAGATGTCGATGCCCAGCTGGATGCCCAATTATTTCTCCTCGTGAGGCGTTCTTCGAAACATTCTAGTGGGGGTAAACATAGGCGATCTCACTACAGACACCTCTGTGCTGAATACAGTAGTGAGCCATAGGAACGACTTACCCGGTGGCGGAACGAATCCGCACTTGTGCAGCACCATTACTTCTCGCGTCGTTTCATTCGAGTTCAGGTAGAAGGTGTGGACCTGCAATTGGATGTTTTCTCTAATGCGATGCCCTCTTGGTGATCATTGAAAATCTTCAAAACACTGCGTAGAACATTGTTGGTTCCACTGCGCAATCGAATTGGTCCGCCCCTTATTCACAAGGGGGATCCGTAATCTATTTTACGGATGAGATGCAGTTATCTGCGGTGTAGCTCACATTGGAGTAGGCGAAGACCGGCCACAGGAGAATCATAACAGCAGCCAGCGACACCGACACTTGCACCGCCGCGAACTGTAATTACAGGATTCCGTAATATCAAGAAGAACGAATTTGCGGATTCCATGAAATGAAAGCGATCTAATTGTCGGATTCCGTAAAGTCAAGTAGGCCTAATTGTCGGATCCCGTGAAGGCATAAGTGTCAAATACGCGGAATCCGTAAAATTTGATTAAATCGAGGTAAATTCCCGGATTCCGTAGATTACCTTGATCCCGATCGCCCTCTCCCGTGCATCCTTGTCGAGGCATACGGTAGCGTAGCATGTCCGACTGATCAGGAAGACGATAATGGGAGCGACGAATCTGGAGGAGTTACTCTGTTTAGCGGGCCATTACTTCGTATATCGTACTTATTCATGCCGTCCAGCATGAGATACGCAGTGCAGGCGCCGTGGGAAAATGTCCAAGTCCCCAGGACGAGCTCGACTATCAGGAGAAGCATTCCTGGAAAGAGAGAGTTGTTTGCCAGGGTCGTCTGATCCCGTAAGCGGAGAAGACAAAATTCGTGCATCCTCTCTGTGTATGTTTTGTGGTGAAATCACGTTTGCCGTCGGAAATGGGGAAGGGAAGGACAGCGGCCCCCGTATCCGGCTATTCCAAAGACCCGTCTAAAGACCACGGTCGTCCAGCTTACGAGAAGGATGATGCCACGGTGAATTTATCATCATTTCCACTGCGTAAATGCCGCTGCAGTTTCCCCGGAGGTAGCTGGGACGGAATTCGTGAACTGAGGAAGCCAGAGAGATTGGTGGAATGTTCAATGAAAGACGATACGTCGCGTGATGGGACGGGCCTACCGTGTCTCTTTCCCCCTCATTCAGTCTAAATGGACAGTGTATCTACTTTCGGGAACATTTCCGGGACACAAAGACTCTAGGGTGTCTCTCCCCCTCAGCCTCGTCCCGAGACCCACAAGTTCCTTCTAGAATGTTATGGCATGGCATCAGGAGAACAACCCTGATGGAATACCATCTCTCGGGCAGAAAATCTAATTTGAGCGCTGCTACGGCCCGCCACGTTCTGGTCAAAAACAAGAATAACACGCTGATTTTGGTGGTGTCTCTGAGAACGAGAAGATGTCCTTTGTTATAAACCGAGTGACTCTGCACCCAACAACGCTGTTTATTCCATAGGACGACCTCCAAAACAAAAACAACAGGCTGATTTTGGTTCCAATCCCTAATATCCTACAATTTGATAAACGCAGCAAGTATGCGCCTCACTACTGCGTTTATCTGATATCGATTTGTCCCCCTTCGACTCACCGAACATAATCATCAGATCAGCGATGCACAGCGACAAAATGTAGAAGAGAATGCTCTTCGGGACCTGGAATCTATTTATTTGAAAGTGATTTCTTTATTATCGTTTTCACCTTGACGGCGGGGGCGAAAAGCAGCGGAGCCACGACGTACATTACCTGCAAATTATTAATTATTATTGTTACAAATTATTAATTATTATTGTTCAGCTCGTAGCGTCCATTGGACTTCTTCCCATAGCTCCTTCCCACTCATTCTCAATATTCCCCCCTGCTTTCTTCTCTCTCTACACATTAGCCTTGACTCTCTACGGGAGGTGTCCGCGTGCTCCCTCCTCATCCCTCCGAGCCCGTTAAAGTAATTATGGGAAATAATTATGTTTTGCTCTCTGTTGTTCGATCCTCGACCTCCTCCTCGTGCATTTCCACATCCATCTTCCCACGAGGCCGGCCCAACTTTAGGGAACCGTGCGAGAAATGGCCTCCTCCTCCCTCTATTACGGCCACGCATATATGCCGGAAGTGCGAGAAACGAAGAAGGGATAAAAGACTACACATTCTTGCAGCCTCTGAAATGGGGCCTCTGCCAGTCTGCGTCTCTCGCTTTCCATCGTCTCTCGCGACCGTGAGAACGGAATACTTTGTTGTGTAAGTTCTTCCTCCCGTGCAAGAGATGCATGAAGATTGAATGAACCACGCGGCTCCGACACTTCTCGGTGCGAAACAATTCATTCTTCTCTTTCAGAACCTCCGGCACAGAAGCGAACGGAAGTCCCAAAAAAGAATTCCCCCCGTAAATTCGGATCCATTCTTCTCCCCCCGTCGAAATATGATTTCGTTCCTTTCCTCGGAACGCTCTTTGTCTGGATTGAATAGAGATCTGGCCTACTCCGAGCACAGGATGAAGAGCCTGTCTGTGTTAGATCCACCCTAAGGAGTCCTAGACCCAGGCTCAAATAGGAGGGGGGTACACCATTACCTTTTTGTACACTGAAGTGTCCCGACTGACGTCTCTCCACTTGGTTTGGCGGTCTCCTCTCCAAGCGTTCAAAGACGAGTTCGTGCACCCGTGCAATTCCCCTTCCCAATATATTTATTTGCCACCGGAACGTGAGGCACTCTCCAAACATGGCCTCCAAAATACTCCGCCCTTCGGGTAGGCTCAAAGCAGCACAAAATTCGGGCATTCGAGCGAATGAAAGTGGAGAAGAAAGAGGGCAAGATCCAGGTATTGGCTCACTTATATTAGGAGAAGCTCTTGTTAAATTAGGCACCCTCTCAAATGCCATCTCCTAGTCGTGGAGCTCAGTGTTCAGCTTACTTCGTCTTCGCCTTCTTTATCAAGCCAATCGGGTGGGAAAGACACGCGGCAGAAAGAAGCTTTTCGAAAATGTGCTAAGCCTACAATTCCCGCATGAAACTCGCGGCACTTCATTGACTTTATGGTAGCCGCGAATAAGTTGAGAGTTTCCCTTGGAAATTCTATGAATCGGAGTCTCGTCCGCCCCGATTTGGGAAAGTCCCGGTTGCAACGGCTAATTGTGTATTGCGCGCCGCGGTGGGAGGGGGAGATGGGTACGGCGGCCGCGAATGGCACGTCTTCCACCATGCGTCACAGACAAACTTCATCGGACCACTCTCGAGGGGTCAGATTCTCAAGACAAAAGTCTGACCCGACAGACCCAATAAACTGTCAGCCTAAACTGACCCATGAATTGACGGCGAATCCGACGATGTTGAAGCCAATGTACGTGTAGGCGATGTACTGGCGGTAGCCCTGGAATGGGGATCGATTGAATTAATCTTCCCGTCGGGACCCAAATTCAAAAATCCTATTTTTGTCATGTGCCTTTTGAGCCGGGTAGATGCGATCAGGTCGGAGTGCGCTTCTTCATTAGATTACTCGCCCATTCTCGCTACTCCCCTTTCTGCAGGCTTCTCTTTCTATGCAGGATGATCTTTTGGCAAAGTTCAACGTCCGCCCCTGTTATCGGGGCGCTGAATGGGACACTAAATTGTCGCTGCTGCAAACGGGGCTACAAATACGGTAATCGTCTCGCCTTCTCTCGGTATTCGCCGTGTGCCTGTTTTCCCCCGGAGCAAAACGACCACTCCCGCCAAACACAAAATTAGCCTGTCTAACACGCAGTTCTTTGTTTTATATCACAGAACATGAAGTACACACCTCTATTGTGAGGGGGTAAAGGCCGGGGGGGGGGGAAATTTTTACGGAAAACAAATACCCCCCCCCGAAACAAAAAGGGGGGAAAAGGGGGGCGGGAATCAGCCCCCAAGGGAAAGACGGAGTTGAGGGAAA
>JACMIG010004576.1:0-10002 GCA_014805385.1 Levipalatum texanum
CCCCCCCCCCCCCCCCCCCCCCCCCCCCCCCCCCCCCCCCCCCCCCCCCCCCCCCCCCCCCCCCCCGCCGCCCCCCCCGGTTTGCGGGCACAGGCAATTTTAACAATTTATATCGGCGCGCGACAATCCACGAAACATCCCCGTCGAGATGGCTTTTCAATCAAATTCATTTCGCATCAATCAACATCAATTTCCCCATTTGCTAATATTCTTCCCCGCCAATGGCCGTTTTACATGCAATTTGTCGGTAATCGATAAATCCTGTCTGGACTTCTCCGTATAAAAGCGGCTCGTCCGCCAGTCTGGTTCAGTCTTCTGCCGTAGCTCTCCATCCACCACCATGCCAAACCCGCCGCCGAAGGAGGACACCTGGGCTTTCCAGGTAAGCGTTTTTCTTCTCATTTCCCTCCTCTTCCCTACCCAATCCTAGCATACCCCTCCCTCCGTTCCCTGCTCAATCCTACAGTACCCCCTCCCCTGCGTCCCTGCTCAATTCTACCGTACCCATTGCAGCCGATCGGTGCCCCGTTCCCGGACTGCCCCGTGAAGGTCACCGGCGAGCAGAACCAGTACGTGGCCCTGTGGTACAAGAACGGAAAGCCGGTCCACGGCCGTGGATGGAACAACGGAGGAGTCGTCGAGTGCTCCTTCCCCTACGTCATCGGGGCACAGAAGAGCGAGCTCACCGGAGTCAAGGATCTCGGAGGACAGATCCAGGTACCGTAATCCTACCGGAATCCTATAATGAATACCGTAACCCTAAGTTGACTAAGGAAATCCTGTTGGCTACCGTAACCTTACATTGACTATTATAATCATGTTGACTACCGTAATTCTTTGCTGACTACCGTAATCTTATCCTACCGTATCCCTGTTGCAGATCCTGACGTACAAGGGTGACCACAACTCTCTCGGCTACTGGTACGAGTGGATCAAGTATTCGCAGCGCTTCGACAAGGAAGAGCGCCAGATGGTCAAGTGCGGAGATTCGATGCCCATCGTGTGGAAGACGCCTGCCGGAAATATCTGCGGATACCTCGACAACAAGACGGAGAAGGTTCGACCTACCGTACCCTTGGTTTACCTAACGTACTCTTGACTGACATACCGTATTGCTGGCTGACTTACTGCACTCGCTGAATGACCTACCGTACTCGTCTCAGACCTTATCGTAATCGTGATGATTTACTCCTAGCTTTCCGTACTCCTAGCTTACCTGCCGTACTCGTTTGATACCTTTTCTACCGGTAGTGTGTACCGTAGTCTTGTCCGACATACCGTACTCTTTTCTGACCTACCATACCCTCTTCCTACCGTACCCCTCGTTTCAGGCCTACTTCTCGCAGAACAAGAGCGTGACCGTCTACGAGGGCGGCGCCCTGGCCAACATGATGATTGTGGTGCGGAACACGAAGGGAGGCCCTCCCTTCTGCGAGTGCGCCAACTGCCCCAAGCTCCCTCCCCCGCCGCCCACTGTGAGGATACGGTACCTTTGAGCAGCGCCCAATGCTACCGTACTCCAGGGCCTTCCTCCCCCGCGTGTCATGCTCAACGAATGGATGGATGCCAAAGTGGGAGACGCCTGGCCGACCCGCGCCCTCGTCAAGGCACTGGACAAGACGCTCGACAACACGCTCCCCGGAGCCAACCCCGATCAATACGTCGCACTCTGGTAGATCATTGGACTTTGAACTTTGATCTACCTCCTTCCTTGCAGGTACATGCAGGGAGAGCCCGTTATGGGTCGTGTCTGGAACGAGGGAGGAAAGATCGCTGCCTGCTTCTCGTGGAATGGCCGCGAATTCACCGGCAACGTTGGATCGATTCAGCTGCTCATTCAGGTATACTGTAGTATTCTACCGTAACCCTATTCTGTGACCTACCGTAACCAGCCTTGGTCTTTGCTCTACCGTAATCCTCCCGCGTTCAGCTCTCCGAGCACGTCCGCGGTTTCGACTACACGTGGGTGCCGTGGAAGGAGGCTGTCGTCTTCGGAGACGATCTCAAGACTTTCAGGTACCTACCGTAACTCTCCGAGCCTACCGTATCCCTTCAGCTCCGTGTACGTCGACAACCAGAAGGTGGCCATTTCGCCGTGCGTCGTCAACCTCGGTGGCAAGCAGATTCTCGGAAAGGTAAAGGCTGACCCTACCGTACTCCACTACCGTACACCTCTGCAGGCTGACATCCGCAACGAGAAGGTGTCGTCTGGCCACGGAGGAAAGGACAACGAGCTCGTTGGCCCCGCCTGCCACGCTTCGATGGTCCTCGTTCGCCGTGCCAGGAAGGGATACAACTTCGATGGATGAGAAGAGACTGGAAGGAGACTCCCGTGACATGCCCACAATCTGTAGCCCCGGAGGCCACGAGATTGATAAAAGATTGGGCCAATTCTTCGACATTTTTTATGCAAAGAATGATCAATGACTGTAATCATCTCCGGCTCTTGGCCACTGTACTTGTCAACTGGCCTTTCTTCCTCGCCACACCTTCTCCCTCCACCCCTCGCCCTCCTCTCTTCTCTTCTGCCTCCATCCTTCCTTCCATTCCCTCCTTCCACCTTCTCCTCTTCCTTCTTACCTCTTCCTTACTCGAGAAATCCTTCCTCAAGTACGGCTTCTGGCCGACACCCGTGTAAGAGGGATATACTCGGAGGAGGAGAGGGTGGACGAGGGCACTTCCAGGACTGCCGCTCCCTCGCCCCTTCGGTCCTCATCCGAGACGTGAGAATGGATTTAAGCTAATAAAATTTGGTCGTCTTTGTATAATAAATACAGTGGAGAATCTGCAAATTGCCGGACACAGCTTCACAGTATTCACCCAAGTGGCCTTTCAAAAGAACAAAAAGATGCGCGGTCGTGTGAGTGTCGATGGGAAGGGTTTTTGAGCCATGCGACTCGGGTTTGGGTTTTGACGCCCGGGGTTGGGACCGATGTCCCTTTGCTCTGACCCTCGAAAGGAATCAGAGCGAAATTAATCGAAGAAGAACATGTAAAAAAAAGTTCTCACCAAATGTTCTAGCACAAGAGACAGACCGTTCGCTAAACGTTACAATTTCGGGCTGCGATATTAGAAAGGTCATAGTTCTCGCTAGCAACAACTTCCAATTGGTACAAATCGCCGTCTTCTCGATTCCTGAAGTACTTGTGAAAATATGAAGGTTTCAATGGATGGCTAAACCGATCCCCGCCGATTGCCTTTTATGCCCTCCACTCTGTCTCTTTCTCCTAGAATGCAGCGCTCAGCAAAAGAGTCGAATAGTCGAGGCTCCTATTCTGTCTCTCCTCAGTCTCTGCCAACTCTCGCTATGAGAGACAACGCGATTCGAGAGGTCGCAGAGAAATAAAGACAATATTGTCGAGTACCGCTTCATTGGAAACATTCGCCTTATCAGCTCATGAGAAGAGTTGCAGAGGAGAGGAGGGTCCATCTCCCCCTTCTCTTATCCCTTCTTCTGTTTTCCTCTGATCATTCCCGTCCAATTATTGATTATCTGTTAATAAATCGATATGCTAATTTTAGGGGTAATCAACACAGGCCTCGCAGGATGCCGGCCGAATGGTACACAGGAGGGCAGGTATCCAGGGATTGGGTGGATTAGGGGAGATCGATGTCTTTGAGGCCCTCTCGCTGGCCCTTTTCTTCTCCGGCATCGACTTTGCCGTCAACATGTTCGGACTGGCGTGGAACGGAAAGGAATTCACCGTCGAGAATCTCAAGGATTGGTGAGGACCTTCCTGCGACAACGCTTCGAGTCCTCTTCCCCTTGGCGCCTATTGTATTGTCGGGCACCAAAACATGTAGCTCTTGATTTCCCCTGGTCCAATGATCAGGTTGTCTCTGAAACGGCTAGCAAAGCTGGATCAGATCATATCAGAACCAACTTGAAACAGCGCTAGATCAATAGTTGAATTTTACCACGCTAATCCGCCCCGTTTTGGTGCCCGACAATAACGAATCCCTCAAAAACCGAGAATTTCCGCACGGCTCTTTCTCTGCAGCATTCGCAGAGAAGAGTTAGAAATGCACGTGGCATCAGAAAATAATTGTTACACGAAAAACTTTTTCGCATTGCAGGTTCGAGCTGAGCAAGTACGACTTCTTCACGTTTCCGACTGACTTCTTGGTGGGTCGAATCCCCTTTCAATCGAACTCGACAATTCCAATTCGGGGCTCTTGTCCCGTAATCAATCGCTGCTTATCTTGTGGATTGTCGTTGAATGGGCACTGGCAGCCTCCCTCCGCTCTTATCTCCTGAACATGAGACTGGCCAAAAGGCCGTCAAAGGCATCGCAACATCCTGCAACGATAACAATAATCGGAGGGAATAAATAAAAACATTTAATAATGTTAGAGATCCGGAGATGTCACAATCCTTTTAAAAAAAGAAGCTGCACAGCTTGTCGAGCACCAAACAGTGGCGATTTTCTAAGCCCGAAAATACGGATGACGAGTCGTTTCATGTCTTGTTGACTCAAAGTGACGATATTAAAAATTGTCGACCAAAGTCGTGTGCAGGGCGACATCTGTATTTTTTCACGCGTGGGAATTTGCAGTTCTTTGGTGCTCGACAATAAGCAAAAATCAAAACTCATCACAATCAAACCACTTTTCATGGTGTACGGCACATTTACCATTGACAAATTAACGTATCCTCAGCATTGGGGTTTTCTCCCGATAGAAATAAATCTTAAAATTAAAATATTTGCAGTTAATGGCCCTTCTGCGGTTTGGTATCCTCGCGGGCGGTGGGTTTGCATTGTGGCTGTCGCCGAATGGGACGAGTCCCATTGCAGCCAAGGTTGATCTTTAGACTTTGATCTTTGATCTTTGGACTTTGATTTCTGAATATTATTCTCATCCAGGTCTCGAACGTCGTGTTCGCTGTGATGCTGGTCATTCTCTCTTTCGCTCCCAGCAAGCTGCTTGCCTTCTACGAGAACAAAAAGGTGCAGGAAATCAGTTTAATCGATATTCACATATTCATGAATGGCAGTTTCCCTTAAAAATGTATTATCATTATTGATTTTAGGTCAAATTCGCGGTGGGCGATTGGATCCTCATGATTTGGTGCGTGCTCGCATCGCTGTTCGCACAGGTTTGAGCATGTTTCTGATACGCAGGGCGCTGCGATTTGGCTGCGTGGATGACTGAGTATCAGATGATCTGGTCGTCGATCTTCACGCGAGTCAAGGAAGAACCCGCGGGCACCGCCGACGAGATCGTCTTCGGTGATCGCGATTACGAGGAGATGGTCAGGAAGGTGAGGTGGTAAATACAGTAGTGCTGCTAGATAATCGCAGTGGCGAGATATTGTTGGGAACCAAAGAATTCAACGGAAATGAGCCGACGGTGAACCATAACGCTTTATCCACAGACCGCAGAATAATCGTTTCCAAACGAAAATTTAAGCATTTCGGTTCCCGACAATACAAACCCCCCTTCCAGTGGTCGGTGTCTCACACCTCGCTACTGTGTTTACATATCTCATCTGACGAAATAGAACTCATTTCTACAGGAAGAGGAGGAAGCGGCGGCGAAGCAGCGCGAGACTTTCAACCTTCTTCTCCGCCTCTTCGGATACATGGGAAGGGAGTGGAAGTACTACTCCGTCGCCTTCCTCTTCCTCTTCCTCTACTCCCTGTGTCAGTATTTTGAAGAATCAATAAATTCAAGTAAATTTCGATTAATTATTCATGAATATTGATTGATTTGCAGCGCGTGTTTTCATCCCGTTCTACACGGGAGAGGTGATCTCTTCCGTCTTCGGCGCAGGCGCAGGATACGAACGACTCCATCGGACGGTCGGAATCATGGCCATTCTCTCCCTCTCCGGGTTGGTCGCCTTGAATTTCTCCGCCTCCTGAAACGCCGCAAATCGATTTATTGATCGAAGCCCCGAAAATCATATCGTCCAAGTCCGCGTTCAACTTTTTCTCTCCAATGGAACGTTGGCATTCGTTTCAACTTTTTCTCTCCAATGGAACGTTGGCATTGAGTTAGAGTGAATAGGCTCGAAGTTTCGGAAGCTCTTTGAACTCCGGAAACAGTAGTAAAAACGTATGAAGACTGCGGGTTCAGGCTTTATCTTTGATCTCTGATCTTTCCAGTGCTCTCTTCGGCGGTCTCCGCGGTGGAACCTTCACGTACTCGCAGATGCGAATCGATCGACAGATCAGGAATGATCTCTTCCGATCGGTGACCAACCAGGAAATCGGATTCTTCGATGCCAACAAGACTGGTCAGAGATCAAAGACCAAAGATCAAAGATCAAGTCCAATTACAGGAGAGATCACGTCCCGCCTCACGGCCGATTGCCAGACCATGTCCAACACCCTCTCGCTCTACATGAATGTGCTCACGAGAAATATCACCATGCTTGTCGGATCACTCATCTTCATGTGAGCATGATCTTTGATCGATGATCTTTGATATTCGATCAACCCAGGTTCACCCTCTCGTGGCGTCTCTCCATGATCACCTTCATCGCCGTCCCCATCATCTTCCTCGTCTCCAAGGTCTACGGAGTGTACTACGACGTGAGTTCAGTTTGCGATAGCCCAAGGATACTGTAGGATTGGACAAAACTCAATCCTCTCTGTACTGTAGGAGTGAGAAAAACTCCAATCTCTTTACAGAAGCTCTCGGAAGAGACGATGCAGACCGTGGCGCACGCCAATGACGTCGCCGAGGAGGTACGGTAGCTTTTGGCAAGTATTTGATCATTATATTTTCCAGGTCCTCTCCTCGATCCGCACCGTGAAGTCTTTTGCGTGCGAGAAGTACGAATCCAAGAGGTGGGTTAAAAAGATCAAGGATCTAAGATCATAATTGGCCCTTGAAGATTCCTGGGCTTCCTCGACGAAACACTCGGAGTAGCTACGAAGAAGTCCATCGCGCACGTCGGATTCATCTGGACTTCGGAGGTTGGAATATCGATCTTTGATCTGTGACCCTTGATCTTTCATCCTTCATCTTTGAACTTTGATATTTTCTGCTCCTCCAAATGGGTATCCTCACCGTCGTCCTCTGGTACGGAGGCCACCTCGTCATCGTTCGGGAAGAAGAGTCCGGCCTCCTCGTCTCCTTCCTCCTCTACCAGTTCCAGCTCGGAGAGAACCTTCGGGTAGACCAATAATCAGAGATCAAAGATCAATTCCCCATTCAGGAGCTCGGCGAGGTGTGGAATGGTCTTATGCAAGCAGTCGGAGCCTCCCGCAAGGTCTTCGAATTCATCGACCGCAAGCCCGTCGTCAAGGCTGAAGGCACCCAGAGGCCACCCGTAAGTGATATTTGATCTTTGTTTGATCTTTATATTTAAAATTTAATCTTTGATCTTATCAGAACATGACTGGCCGCATCGAGTTCAAGAACGTCAAGTTCTCGTACCCAATCCGTCCCGATCTACCGATTATGGAGGACATTTCCTTCACGGCCGAGCCTGGAGAGGTTGTCGCCCTCGTTGGTGAGAACTTACCGTAATCCGAAATCAGTCTACAGTCGATCTGAAGTGAGTTCAGTTTGCGATAATCCATTAAGGTCCCTCCGGTTCCGGAAAATCATCGTGCATCGCCATGCTGGAACACTTCTACGAGCCCACTTCTGGAGAGGTATTTTCAGAGTCCTCGCGTGACATTTATTTCCGACTTTTCGGCTAACCAGCACAAGTCTAAAGGGCGCGAAAGTGCCTAATTTAAACAATTCAGATCCTCATCGACGGCATTTCCGTGCGCGATTACGATCACAAATTCCTGCACGCCAAGGTTGCCTCGTTTATCCGACTGATCGCAAACTGAAATGGCTTCAGGTCGCTCTCGTCGGCCAGGAACCCGTACTGTACGCACGCTCAGTCACGGAGAACATCGGATACGGTAGGTCTGGGCACTGGGTAAAGGGACGATCAGTCCGCGATCAGTAGAAGCAATCACTTGGATACTGTAGGAATGGACTCGTACACGGACGACATGGTGCAGAAGTCGTCGAAGCTGGCCAATGCCCATAACTTCATCATGGACACCGTCGATGGCTATAACACGGACGTTGGAGAGAAGGGAAGCCAGATGTCGGGTACGTGTTTTTTTTATCTCGCAGTCCGGTCTTACTGTACTTAGCGAGCTATACTTAAGTCGCTATATACAGTAAGTATGCACAAATGCAAGGGAGCAGTATTGCAAGGCTGATAAAATAGCTATGAAATCTAACGCTTTTTTGGCTATCTTTTTCTCTGCGCATGAACACCAGATTGTGGTTATAGGAAGATTTTTTCATTTTGTCGGATGTAAAATTGACATTCCCCGCAGGGCCACCCGTGAAATGTGATGAATCTCTTTACAGGTGGTCAGAAGCAGCGTATCGCCATTGCCCGTGCCCTCGTCCGCGATCCCGTCGTCCTCCTTCTCGATGAAGCCACGTCTGCACTCGACTCCGAATCAGAACACGCGGTCTCCCCTTCCCTCCTCCTCCCCCTCAACCCTCTCCCTTCCAGGTCCAAGAGGCCATCTCCAAGAACCTCAAGGGCCGCACCGTCATCCTCATTGCCCATCGCCTTTCCACCGTAGAAAACGCCGACAAAATCATCGTCATCAACAAGGTATCGTACCGTTGATCCCCCGGGCACAACATTTTATCACTAAACACTGCGCCATGTCTGCAGGGTCGAGTGGAGCAGCAGGGAAAGCACTCGGAGCTGCTGGCCCAGGAGGGAATGTACAGGACGCTGGTACAGAGACAGATGCAGTGTGGAGACATGGACCTGCCGCCCCCGCGAGCCCCTTCCTCAGTCGTCTCCCCTCCCCCCTCGGAGGGAGCTGGCTCAGCCACCCGAGCGAGGCACTTGAGGTACGCCATTCTACAGTAATCTGGCCTTCAAAAGATCATAACTCATCGTGGAAGAGTAAATAGTAAAAATACTATTACTGTGTCATTTTCAAGGGTTTTTTTTACAAATTTCAGAACCGTGAAAGAAAGCTTTCATTTTTGTTCTTGAAAAAATTAAGGAAATAGATTTATTCAATTCCAGAAATTCTCCATCATCGTCGCTGGCTCCGCAGTCCTTCCTTGGAACTTCCTACTCCGCATCGTATCTCTAAGCATGAATTCCCTACTTTTCCGCCAATTATACCTTTATTTTAATAATAATAATATTCTTGTTTTTAGCTAACAGGTAGTTCAATGTCCGAAATCTAGTGATCCAAACCGAGTAGACTCTTCTTTGTTGCATGTCCTGATGATGTTTTGTTGTTGGTAATTTTGTTTTCACGATAAATGGGAGCCAGAAACGTGGTTTATTCCTCAGCAGCGTTGTTAGCAGTTAAATAGCTAGAGAAGGGGGGAGAAACTCAACGACAAAGAAAATAACGACGAAAGGAGCGAGAGAATGGGAGGAAAGGGCTGTGGTCTCTCGAGGGAAGCGGACGAAATGATGCAGAAAAAGGCGGCGATAGGACAGGGGAAACGATATTGTCGGCCGGAAATCCAAAGCGGTCGCTACTGCATTTATCTCTTAGGAGGACCAGTGTATATTTCGCGCAATGATTTGTCCGGCCGACAATAGTACACATGACTAGTCTTTCGTTTGTCGAACGTTTTTCGGGATGTTAGTAGATGGTGGGAAAGGGTACAAGAAATATATTCTAGTTTGGGATTGTCACCGGAAGAGCCCAGATATAAAGGGAATAAAGACGCTAAGCGGCGGGGGGAGTGGGCATATCGTGAAAGAATCAGGCAGGGCAGAGGGCGGAGCTACTCGATCACTACGAAAAGTGCATTTATTTTGAATAATTAAACGGAGCTGCTTTTCTTTCCTCTGTGAAATGCCCGTTGGACGTGGGGGTTTGTGTATGCAGGGGCGAAGATACATAGTTCGTGTGGTTGGGGGGGGGGGGGAAAATCAAATATTTAAAGGGGGACTTTTAACCGTTTTTTGCGGCCAAAAAGGCCCCCGCGCAAACAAAATTGGGGTTTTTTTAAAAAAAATTTGGGGTAAAAAAAAAGTAACCGGGT
>JACMIG010004577.1:0-10002 GCA_014805385.1 Levipalatum texanum
GCCTACAGTCCAATTCGAGAAGAGGGAGACAACGGTTCAACCAAAATGAGGAAAGATCAAAGAGTAAAGTGGAAGTACGAGTCTACCCTCTTCCCCGCCCTCCTCAATGAGCTGCTGACCCATCGACCAGCCTTTCCCTGGATACAAAATATCCCCACGGCAAAGCGACGAGATTTCCCCGCTCATTCTCTCCCGGTGTGTCTGTGTGCCTTTTATTGACTGCCTTGCCTCTTTATTGGTTTACTGCCTCCAGGTTGGTCCCGGGACTAAATTGCGAGGGTTACGGTATTGTTTAGATTGGGTCCTGGCCCGAGGTTACGGTAGTCTCTAAATAGCGGGCACGGGAGAGGGCAGGTGTAACTCTAGTCTCTGAGCTGTTGGGAGCGGGAGGAGAAGGAGAAGGGAAACCCACTTTTGGAGTGCCCCCCGTCCAAATGTCAACCCGAGACCCGGCGGGCCCCTGCAAAATGAGTCGAAATGTCGAGAGAGAGAGAGAGAGAGAGAGTAGTTACAATTCTGGAGCGGGTCGTGGGCCGGGAATATGCCGCTAAATGATGTGTTTTAAAGAAAATGTTCTCAAATCAGTGTGCTACTTCCTATAGCAGTATCTGTAACTACGTGTACGGCTTCATTAACAATGTCTTGTATAGTTACCCGGTACTATAATTACCTATTTGTTTCAGCTGCGCTATTAGCCTACGGCTTTACAAGACGTCCTCAATGTCTTTTATCTTTTCCATGCTTTCTCTCCCATCTTTTCGCTTCTCCCCGTAGCTGCAGAGTCTTCTCAAACATGCGCTCAAATCGAATAATCTTTCGGAGGGGCAGAACACCCAAAAGCATTTCCGGGTTCTCAAGAATCTGCGTGGATCTTCCGATCCTCTAATATCTCACGTCTGCTTAGACCTAGCCAAAGAAAGTTAGCTTCAGCGTAATTCTAAAACAATTATCCGGTCGATAACAAGAATCGGAAGTTTCGGGCCCTGGTTCAGAAAACGTCAGGGAGTCTCCCTGTGGGCGGGAGGTCTCTGATTTGATTTGGGCCCGTTCCCGCTTCTCGTGGGGAGGTAGTCGATCAATGATTCCCTTTCCAGCGACAGCACGGCCAAGATGCGGTGCCGGCAACGGAAGCAGCTTTTCGTCACGCGCAATAAGGTGAGGTCCTAAAAATTGTGCAATTCGGGCCTTATTGTTAGACGAATATCCGTACAGTAAACTGGCGATATTTGAGGCCGCAAAAAACGGAAAATGAATATCTGCGTTGTGTGAAATGTACTGTTTCTTTGGCTCGTAACCTGAAATGCCCATGTCTATTTCACGAACGGGAATCTTGTTCCCCACGAGCGTAATATCTGCGTAAGGAGTCGTGACGTAATGCAATCTAGCAGAACTATTCTGGTTGCTTCTACCGCACAAGGCGGTCGATCAATAGTCCACTAACTAGTCACACGATATCGATAGTCACAAGTTGTTGCCCGGCCACTCCATTCCATTCACATTATACCTCTAGGGAAGGGAAACAAAGAGACTGGACGGGGGGAAATAATCAAGCTACTTTTGGTATAAGGAATCAACTTCTCATTCGCTCAAGAATCAATATCCGTAATAAAATCGATAACATGCGTTCGCATTGTTCACAATAGGGTTCCAGAATCAGAAGGTGTTGCGATTCAGACACTCTTCAATGGAGAGTGTCTGATTGAAAAAGTGCATGATTCAAGTGTCTGATTGGTGTCACCTCGCAAACTGTCTGATTGAGAGTCTGATTGGCGAAAAAAAGTGTCTGACTCACAGTCTAATAGCGGAACACTAGTCCACAAAGGGTAATTCTGTCACGCCTCGCTATTTTGAGAGTAATCGTTTCAGAAGGAAGTTCTTATAATTGCATAAGGCGGGTGTAAACATCTGCACGTAGCAAGGACGTATTTATGAGTCCCAATATTTTTCTCTTCGGCAGACACTCCATAGAAGGTTATAGTCGGGCCATTATTCACTCGGCGACAGGCATTTTCTCCCTGATATGTTGTCCTCGCTCCTGCAGCGAAAGACAGAAAAACGATTACAGCCCGTGGGAGTCGTGAGAGTCTCCACAGTAATACTGCGCACAAAGAAATGTGTAAAGATACAAGGCTTTGGTTTTGCAGTCGAGGAGATTTATTCCTCTGAGCATGAGAAAATTGTGCAACAAAGAGGCGAAAAAGCAATATTCTACCTCCAGTCAATTGTCAAAGAAAAAAAGAGGAAATTTTAAACCTTTTTGACCAGGTCCCTCCAACTGTCTAAAGATCTGCAACAACGAAACAAATGTTCAAAAAAAACGAATAAAAATATGGTGTTCCTGAAGCCACGAATCCGAGTTAGTGTCGGTCAAACGGCGACATTTACAAAGCCATTACTCGCTCTCTAAAGGTCTGCGACATGTCCCTCCTCCTCGCTATCGCCGGCCTCATCTTCGTCATCATCGATGCCGAGCTCACCGCGCCGCACTACCAAAAGCAGCTGCCCAACGACGAGGGCATCGACAAGGTACCTGGAGCTCGACCGTAGCATAAACTACAGTAATCCTCTCTCCATACAGTACCCCTAAAATATACTGTACCTCTATGCTATACAGTATTCCTTTCTATTCTTCCTGAAATTCCCTTGATCCAAATCATACCTGAAGCTTACCGTAACCTCCTTCAGGATCACCCCATCTCCTTGGCGCTGAGGAGTCTCTGCGTCCTATCAACCTTGCTGCTCATGGCGTGTCTCTGTCGATATCACATGATAGAGGTATTTATTTATCGATTTATATTAGGATTATCGATTAATTCCCAGGTGAAAATAGCTTTAATCGATTCGGGCGCCGATGACTGGCGAGTGGCCGTGTCGAGTGAACGGGTCGTGAAGCTGCTGGTGGAATTGGCCGTGTGCGCTGTCTGTCCTCTGCCCAAGACAGGTAATATTCGCTTTCCGACCTCCCGTCCTCCAGACGTTATAAATGTGTAAAATGTAATATCGAAGGGAAGAACGATACGCAGAATGAGCTACATCGAATATGTACAACCTTTTCCAAAATGAAATACTGCAGGCATCATGAAGTGGCCCTACATCCAACACGAAACGCGAAAAGTCGATCTCAAGGATGTGCCGGTGGGTTCATATTTTTTCTTTAAAATTGATTTTATTGATTAATTTTACTTGGAATATATTCGTTTTTATTTGTAGGTGGATGCCCTCCTCGCGGTCCCGATGTTCCTGCGCTCCTATCTCCTATGCCGCTTCATGGTCCTGCACTCGAAGCAGTTCCAGGTACCCTCAATCGCTTACTGTATAGATACAATCCGTGCGAGACCCAGGCTACACTAAACATTCCAGGACGCTGCCACGCGATCGATCGCAGCGCTCAACAGGATCTCGATGGACTTCCGCTTCGTCATCAAGACCATGATGGCCGACCATCCGCTGCGGGTATGTCTGTAGCTCAGTCAGTGGGATAATTTTAAGATTACGATTTTGCGGTCCAGTGTTCGATCCCGCCTGCGTCGATTACTTTTGCCACTTCAGGTACTCGTCGTCTTCACGGTATCCTACTGGATCTGCATGAGCTGGATGTTCACGCAGTGCGAGCGGTGAGTTGGCTTCATGAAAATTATAATTAGCTTCAGAGTAATTTCAATTAGTCTCAGCGTAATTATAAAAGTAATTCTCCAGTTACGACGACGAGGTCAACTCCGGCCATCGATATCTGAACTCGATGTGGTTCGTCATGGTGACGTTCATGTCGATCGGATACGGTGACATCGTCCCGAATACCTACTGCGGACGGACACTCTCCATTGCGACCGGCATTGTGGTACGGTATTCTGGGGAGATCGTGGTGGGACCCAGAGTTGTTTGAAAAATTTTTACGGTGTTCTACAGAAAAGGTTTCCATTTTGAGACCCACAAACTGCGTTATCGTTGTGGGACCAAAATTTCCATTCGTGGTGAGACCCATCACCATTCAACACATTATAGGGCGCTGGCGTTTCCTCTGCGCTCATCGCTGTGATCTCTCGAAAACTGGAACTGTCCCGAGCGGAGAAGCACGTCAACAACTTCATGGCCGACAGCAAACTGTGCAATCAGCGGAAGAACGCCGCTGCGAGTGTCCTGCAGGAGACGTGGTGAGTAGTCGGAGGATAATATTCCAGTTGTCACCTCTCCTCTCTAGGCTATTCTGCGACTTACCAACAAAGTATTTTTCACCCTCGGTAACGCAAAAGTGGACATTACAAATCGTGACCCTGTATTTGCTTTTATCGACGGCGACGGCATTTTCAAGAACATGATCTCCGTTCAGGTTCATCCACAAGTACAAGAAGATGCTGCACAAGGGGGACGAGCTGCGATTGAGGCATCATCAGGTAAATAAATAAATTTAAATCTAAAATGAATTTAAATCGATTTGAATATTTAAATCAATCAATAATTGCAGCGTCGCTTCCTCCACTCCATAACGGAATTCCGGCGGATCAAGTGGGATCAACGCAAGTTGCAGGAGAAGGGAAATACGCTCCTCGACGTCGGAAAGGTATCCATCGGAACTCATCGATTGAAAAATTAAATATCCATTTTCAGCTCCACTCCGACATGCACGAGACGCTGTGGGAGATGCACCGCACGCAGGATCACTTCATCTCGCAGGTAAACAAAATTCGTGCACCGGAGCTTAACCCCCTTTCTTTCCTGTAAACGCGGAGCGATTCTGTCACAACAATTTCTTTCGAAAAAGAGACCTTTAGGTCTTTTAGAAAAGACTCGGAGAAAATTTCGGAGAATCAGCGCAAAATAACACCTGATTAGCCTCTAATTTCTCTAGTGACAATAATCCAAAGGGAGTGGAAGAAAAGACTTTCCAACTCTTATAAATCCTTCCTATTCCAGGTCGACATGCTGACACAGAAGATCGTCGAGCTGCAGAATACCCTTCTCGTGGCTGCTCAGGCCGGGGCCCTCGCACCCTATCCCTGCCAGGGGAATCCCCAGGCCCTTCCCGCCGCCGGCTCGCCCTTCCCCCAGTCACGCCCTGACTCTGCCGATCTTTCTACACTCCCCATGGCTGCATCTCCTTCTGCTCCTTCATTCGCCTATTCCCGCCAGAATTCTGTCCCCTTCCCAGTCGGAGACCAAGTGGCGGCCGCCCGCTTGGCTGTGCCCCAAGGAGCTTCCGCAGCTAATACAGCCAATAACAACCTGGCCAATGGAGGCGTAGACACCCTCGTCTCCAACTCAATGTCCAGTCCTCATTCCCTTCAATATGCCGGGGGACTACAGAGGTTGGACAGTCGCGGCGATCCCCTAATGGCTTCTGTGACAACTCCTCTGATGCAGTCCTTTGAAAGTGATATACCGTAATCCTCAAATATCGATTTTTTCCGTCGATTATAAGAATCTACCCAAATAATTGTTGCTTCAAACACCCCTCGTTTCCTGTGATACTGATCTACCCGACTTTCCCTCCTCTGCCATGTTCTACAGTACTCTCTACGAGCTTGACTTCTGTAATACTGATCTCGGATTATGTTGAATGGACCCAAAGGATTCCCCTTCTCCTCTCTCTCTCTCTCCCTTTCAGTACGAGTAGCTCTCCCAGCCGGCATACCCATTTCCAATACAGTGATCGTTGTTTTCTTGTAATCCTTCCTCCTCCGACCATTGTTGGCCTGACATAATCATAGTTGATATTATTATTATTACTCATCAACATTTGTCTTCTTGTGAAGATGTTTACCATAGTGAAGATTGAATATTGTCGAAAACCAAGTGCTTCTAATTTCCATAATTCTTGACTCTGACACCGTGTGAATTGGACGTCCTTAGGTTCCCGACAATGTGGCTCCAGTGAAATCCTTGTTCCTACCCTGTGATTCAATTCCCCGTGTTACGATGCGTTGTCAGTTGATGATAATTTCTATCATCGCCCCCCGTTGGGTTACGAGCAATAAAGAATCTTTTTGAAGTAAACGAACGGATTCCACTCGAAGGACCCATTTGGCAAAGACCAAAGATCAACGTGCTGCACCTTCGGGAATGAAAGAAGGTGATGTGGAATATGTAGAGCAGAACTGCTGCAAAATATTTTACTATGTCAGCAGCATTAAAATCAATCAATGACAAACAATCAATATGTAATAGCATAATAGCTCAAAATCCGAGAGGGATAAGAAACACGCGGTTTTCAGGGTCGATATTCGGTATCGTAATCGATGACTATAAAAAGCCCGGTGGGCAGGTAGCAGAAGGGAAAGTGGACTAGGCTCTACAACTCAAGCCAAAAGATTCTGCGGGAGACTCAAAACGATGCCTTCCATATGGAGGCGATAGTGAAAGAAAATGAGGGAGACAATCAAAGTGAAATAACAAAACTTCACAGAATAGACTGGAAAAAATATTCTCGAAGCGCCAAGAGCGTATAATGTCCGAAATTTATGAAAAAATAATAAACGAAATTATGTGCCTCCGGATCTTCGACAACGTCAGGAATGCCAATGGGATAAGAAGACGAGATGGCAGACTTACAACGTCAGTCTGCGTTTGGGCGTGGCTCCGCCCTCCGTATTCGTGAAGGCGTCCATGGCACGCAGCCAAGGCGCGTCTCCAGTGTCCACGCCAATCGAGACTCCCAGTGTTTTCTGCAAATTTGATACGGTCTAATAAATACCGCAACTTTTCAACCCACTAAATACAGTAGCTGTCGTTCCATAAATAGTAACCCCAACCACTAAATACTGGAACTACGAACGTTACTTCCAAAAACTTTCAAAAATATATATTTACCCTCTCATTGCTCTCCAATTCCTCGGGCCTCATGGGCTCGGCCTGGTTCTGCTCGTGCAGCGTGTTCTGAAAAAAAATTATTTTACTTGAGCCAACATTACAAAAAAAACAAAAAAATTAAATTATTTCCAAAAACTTTAAAAATATATATTTACCCTCTCATCGCTCTCCAATTCCTCGGGCCTCATGGG
The DNA here is from genome assembly GCA_014805385.1 of Levipalatum texanum. NCBI lineage: Eukaryota > Metazoa > Nematoda > Chromadorea > Rhabditida > Diplogasteridae > Levipalatum > Levipalatum texanum. Next base: position 6,996 of record JACMIG010004577.1, read on the forward strand.
CTCGGCCTGGTGCTGCTCGAGCAGCGTGTTCTGGAAAAAAATTATTTTACTTGAGCCAACATTACAAAAAAACAAAAAAATTAAATTACTTCCAAAAACTTTAAAAATAAATATTGACCCTCTCATCGCTCTCCAATTCCTCGGACCTCATGGGCTCGGCCTGGTGCTGCTCGTGCATCATCGTGCTCTGTAAAAAAAATGATTTTACTTGAGCCAACATTACAAAAACGGCTGTGTCTACGAATATCAATCTGCATCACGCTTCTGCCGGAAATTTTCACTACTGCATCACCATCCCAGTGATTCCCAGTGCCTTCTCCCGCTCTTCACCGGATTCTCTTTCTGCTCATCTCCACATCCTCGCTGTGTCTTAGCGCAGCATTCTTAGGCTATTTGCTTCGCATTACAAAGCAATTCTTCCCCTCTATTTGTGAAATTCCCCTTTTCTTCACTGTCCTACGAAAACCAGGGACATTCGCGCATCATTCGTTTCATTTATTCAACAATGCAATGAATTTGCACTGCATGCAAAACCTTTCCCGTAAACAATGCCGTTCATGGTGCTAATACATAGTTAAACGCTATCCAGTACATATTACCTCTGGTGTGCGCAGACTGATTGATTTCAAGCTATAATGAAATCAAAATCAATTCGATTCCAACCTATTTTTAAATAGCTTAAAAGCGTACGGAAAAAGTAATCTGCAGTGAATTGACAAACTTCAATCAGAAATCAGTAATAATTGTATTCGTTTTTTTCAGGTGGCAATTAATGATTGCCTGCTCCAATCGCTGCAGAACATGAATCATTTCGTGCAAGAATTTGAGTTTCATTACTGTTTAGTTGATGTACTGCCCGATTTTCTGACGTTAGTTAATCCTCAAACCCCCTCCTTTCTTCAATGTATTTAGAACGAAGATAACGTTCTACGCATGCGTCTATGGCATACTTCGCAATTGGAAAATCTTCTCAACTCGTCACTTCAAGACATTTTCGTACCCCATTAATCCTGGAGAACTCATTCCGAAATTGTGAGTGCGCAAAGCAAGTGTCAATTTTGTGCACGGAATCTGTGCATCTTGTCGGACACAACTTACCGCATTTTTATTCTCTGGTGACGCACTATGCGCGCGGGCGGTTTTCAAGGCCGCGCAAATGGAATAAATAATTGCAGCTTGCCCTCGCTGATGAGCAAGGAAACACTGGAATCCTTCGAAGACATATATTTGATGAACCCGATGAATCTTCGTACAGTGCTTTTATCAAGAGTCAGGCCATTAGAATTATTAATATCCGTATGTCTCAATTAATTATTATAATCGGCCCTGAAATTCTGGTGCTCATGAAATTTATATGATTCTTTATACAAATATAAAATGCACCGCAATGCGATCTAGATGCTAGATTTTGCAAAAACAGTAAACAAATCTAAATTAATTAAATAAAATAACTGTACAATTATCTTAATTTTATTAATTTATCCATTACTTAAAATAAAAGAACTAGGCATAAAACGACAAAGTAACGAAAAAGTAACCAGGGCACATCGGATGAGTTCGCACCTGAATGGGCGGGTCTTGCAAACAATGTCGAGTTGGAAAGCAATTTATCAACGCGAATCATACGCCTCACGACCAAAGGTGTTCGACGATACGTCGAGGTGAGTAAATAAATCAATAAATACCAGCTGTGGGCAATTCACATGGACTGTTGTACTTTGAGCAGGAACAGCATGTAAGAAAATGCTCATTTTCTCCCATTCTCTTTTAAGACTTAAAAGTTATGGGTGTATCTAGTACAAAATTCGAAATGTAATTTGCATACTGCAAATTTCGAGCAAGATAAACAGTATTTGTCTAAAAGTAGATCATATTCGATCCTCGTTTACATTTGTTTCATCAATCTTTGCTAATTTCAGCGTTTACTGACCATGCCTCCACTGCCGAAACACACCGCCAAGTTCAAGTTTCCGACGAAGGACTTTGATGCAAAGTACTTGGAGGCACCCTCTGTTGACGCTGCAAACAACATTCTCATCGAGCTTCATCGTTCGGTTAATCCTCCGTGGAGTAGAGCAGAATATCGGGTAGAGATTACGAACCCTTATTTGTGGCCACACAAGTTCCACCTCCGTGGGTGTAGGCGGGCCCAGCTTGCTAATGCGAAGAGTCTGCTGGAAACCGGTAGATCAAATGGGTGCTAGACGCAGAAATATCGGAAAATGTTTTGCACCTGCAATAAGCCTTTTCAGAATCCGGGAGGAAAGTACGTCGTTACGATCGAATGGGAGGACCGTGGACCAGGCAAACTTTGTATTTGTGTCAATTTGCGCACATTTCTTCAGGAATGAATAACACGCAAATTACAAATATTATCCAACCGAACCAAATCATTCATTTATTTTTCTTGTGGAATTGTTTTAACAATAGGTCAAATCATTTTTTTTAAATTTTTTTTCTATATTTCGCGATGACAGTCGAATCCGTGAGATTCTCTTCTTACGCACATTTGAACTGAAATAAACCATACGTCGTATATTTTCTCCAGCCGCGTCAATAACGACTACATATAAGCCACGTGCAATAAAGAAATTGTTATTAGTGTTTGGTGAAAATAGCGGCGGTTTTCCACATGACTTTTTACTCATCGTTTTTTCGGATGGTAAACGTTTTTTTAGAAAATGGTTAAACGAAGGAGTTGTAAGATCGTGTTAAAAACACGATTTTCAACAAGATTTTACAAAAATGTTTGGGAAAACAACTCTTAACACAGTCGATGGAATTCCATACCTAGTTTTACCCTTGCATTTTTGCGTATCGTGTCGCATCCGATCGGGACCTTTTCGAGTGCGCACCGAAACTGGAAGTTACTTATTTTGGCTGTATTAAAAGTTTAAAGCGTTTCAAAAATTTCGTTCCTTTTTGCTGTCAAGGGAGACCCTTGAAAATATGCCACTTACTTCAGGGTCTCCCAGTTATGTCAAAGAGGACCGAAATTTTTTTGAAA